>OY726520.1:113446184-113627191 GCA_963383655.1 Bathymodiolus septemdierum
TATGTTCCTACTTTTACTCTTCCTTGACACTACAATTAAATACAGAATGTTCAGTCATTGTTCTAATTATCTACCACTTATACTAAATAAACTCTGGGTGATTTGTCTAGGTGAACGTCTACTGTTACATAATGACTTCTCTGTACAATTCAAAATCCACGGAAGGAAGCCATAGCTGTAATTGGTGGCGTTTCAAATTTCATTGAAAAACAGTTGTAAACCCCTTTGAAACGTGAACATTCTTTTTATGTTCATCTCATAATGTTACACCGTATTGCTGTCTTTATTGTTTTGTTGTTGTTTTTTTTTTTACTTGGCAAGATGTAATTATATTAAAGCAGGTTTATCGTTCCTATGCAAAATATGTACTTTGCCGCTATGCAAATTCGAACACTTTGCAATAAATTTAATTAAAATTATGCTCCCATCGTATATTCTTCTGTTTTCAGCAACCGAGGTTTCCATTTTGTAGATCTGCCCATAGCTGTTTATAATTCTGATATTACATGTTCAATTACTGCCTTTTAAAATGAGCGTCCAATATGTTAGCTGAAAAATATACGTCAGATTTTGTCAGCAGTGAATCAATCTGATTCAACCCACCATTTCTTTAGAAATGCCTGTACCAAGTCAGGGTCATTACCGTTTTCACAGTTTTCCGGTTGTTGACTGATTTTGTCTGTTGATATAATTATGAGTTTTGACTTTCCCTTTGTAAGATTGTTCGGAGTTCGGTAATTTTGTTATTACCTTTATCTACCGACAATGCTGTTGTGTATAGTCAATTTATTATCGTACCATGCTGGGGTCTTGTCCAAGTCAAGCTTAGGGATGCTGGTACTAGTTCTACCATGTACACTGGCTTCTAAAGATTATTTTATATTTTATTTATTTCGACGGCGCAGTGTGCAAGATCAGACTTGATAACAATCAAAGCAGAACATACACTGAACAGGTTTCTGATCTAAATCTAAATCTGATTATGATTACTTTTCAAAGTCAGGAATGAATTTAGTATTTCATATTACTTATAGCATACCAATAGCACATGAACAAACAACATATGTTTTATTGACATATTCCAAAGTAGCAGGAATGTCTTACCTTCGCTTCATAACAGATGTTGTCTATCATGCTTAGGCCTTTCGCTTTGCTTGCTCTCAAAAAGTTATAAATTATTTGTATTTCCAATATTTCGATTAAGCGTCATTGCAGAAACACGTCGTGCACACTAAATTAGGTATCTACGTTTTTATTATAAAGAAGCAAGAAATAAACGTTATCAAAACAGAAGAGACAAACATGAACTATGTTCAATCTTTAGTTTTCTGTGTAATGTTTTGTAGATCATTTTCTTTTTGCCGATTTTCTGTTGGCTATTGTAAAGTTTGTCCTTCTTCCATTGATAGCTTCTGGTTACCCTTGTGTACCTATTATCTACAAACTTTTATTATTTGTCTTTGTTCTTCAATAGTGCCTTCCAGTTACTAGTATTCTTAATCTCAAACTGAATCTATTTACCCAACAACGGAAAAGGACCGCACTACTAGTTTTAATGGAAAATCCATTATTTTGAAATGAATTTTACCTTTCAAGTTGGTTTGATTGTAGGCTAGAACCTATTGATATTTAGTTCATTTTCTTCCGTCTTAGTTACATTATATATTACTATTGGTTATTAAAACTGGATTTTAGTTAAATATTCATACTATGAATGATTGAATAGATGATATACGGTACTGATTTAGGCCTATTAACGTTACATAAAATTTCACTCTGGGCGAAATGATATAACAAAATAACTTCTCCTTAGGGCTATGGAATTTGCTTAATAACGTGAAAAAGTTATAGTAAACACTAAGAATAATTGATTCTTAACAAATAGATATTGAATTAGAAATTGACAGAACAATGGTATTGGTGAAGATTTCTTCAAGTATCGATTTAAATATACAACTTAATAAGAAACGAAAGTATGAAAATAGATATAATATATCTTATAGCAAGTGCACAAATATTGAGCTAATACAAATGTATTATCCTGTAAACAGGCAACATCAAATATGTATTACCAATATGTTTAATATACTGTAAGTGTCAAAGTTATTGTTATTAAGCTTACCAAGCTCGTGGAAATTTTAATTAAATTAAAAAAGTTAAAATAACCATTATAGGGAAGAATAAAAAAAAACACGATCAGTTGCCATAATAGCGCAGCATGAATGTGAAACATAATTAAACACAAATACAAGAATAACCGTTGAAGTTTGTAATAATGGTCATATGAAACTCTGAAAGAGCAAAGTGACGCTGCTGCTTGACATTGGTATCTTCAGTAAGTATGCTTGTGCTTTATATTTTATAATTCATTGCTTTCATGATGTATTTTTTTAATTGTACCATTTACAGTAAAAAGAATAATGTTTCTTATCTTTCGGTGGCATTTTTATTTAGTTTCTTAATTTTACCTTTTACCATAAATTGATGTTTTTTTTACCTTACGATGTGGCCTTTTCAACATGGTTCCTATATACATTGTATGTATATTTGAGGTCTCATTTTTAAATATACTTTGTGACGGAAATATGTTTAAGCTTATGTATAGCAAATACCTAATATGAATGTAATGTGTACAAATAACCATGGACGACTTCCTGACAGAAATCTACTCAGTAAACTAACATCAACATGCATTTATTGTATTACTTTTTTCAATAGCAATGTTCATGATCTTATATTTACAATATACTTGCAATATTTTGTCGTTTGTTCATTTAATATTGACTAAAAATTAGAAACATCTTCCGAATGAGGCAGTCCTCATTATTGACCTTTCATAGAATAAGCTAAGCATGGTAGAACTCCATCTGATTGCTATATATATCGCCCACAGAATAATAAGTGACATTAAAAAAAAACATTTGTTTATATAATTAAGTTTTATTTCAACCAGCACTGCAATACATTATACAGTATACAAAATGTCGTAAGATGCTTTGTTTTCCTATAGTATCGCTCTGTCTGGCTTAGAGGGCCATTTTATTAAAATTAGTATTTGTATTATATTTTAAAAGATATACGGACACACGAATAAAATGGAAGTTTTTTTTTAAATATTGGTATGTTTTTCAGTTTTCGAGAATTTATATATAGAATTAATTTGATGTCCAGTTGTTGAGGATATCATCCACAAGCTATTCATCAACATATTGTTCTATTATTTATTGATGAGTCCATAAAGAACATCGTTAATTTTTAGCATGAATTGGACTTGTGTAAACAATACATGCCAATACCATATTGGTATATATGTTTGTCCCTGTAAACAACCAGACAAACGTCAAAGTTAATGTTACTATCATTATTAGTAAACTTTAATTATATATTATATTAAATACACGAAAGGACAATGAATAAATATGCGTATTATTTGGATAGCTGCGAATTACAGAATGTTCCGAGTTACATAAAAATGTTAATTTCACAGTGAAACGTTAATTTTGTCGGTGTTTCTCAAGTAAATATGTTTCTATTATACGTTCTTCATTTATATCTACTCAATATGTCGGCATATTCATGAACATCTATATCTTCCTGAGATTCTTGTTTGCTTCATTGTCCTTTATCAATTATTATTTTAGATTTTTGCAATTAGAAGAGTCTTAATGTTAAATTGCTTTACATTGTCCACTACCTATTCATTTATACTAGATATAATCTTCACATCGAGAGCTTTAAATTTTGGACGAAATCTCGACTGAAACATTATTTGATGCAACATAGCAGAGTAAAATTACTTCCGGACGTCGCAAATAGTTCTGCGCCATATTTTGTACATTTTTACACAATCGTAGACTTGTGTGACAAGTAGGTTGACTAATTCTAATTTACGCACAAATTTAGTAGTAATATTAAAGTCCCACGTGTAACGAAAATTGATGTTTACATGAAAAATCTACAAAACGTTGTTATTAGGCATGATATTTGGTATGTTGTACAGAATTATCAATAAATGCTGGGAATTAATGCTTCGCTTTTATGTCTTAAGGGAGATTAGTTATCTAGTAATATATAATACATAATCTCTTACTCATAAATACACGCGCACTTGTCTAAAGTCGTGAAAGTCACAAATAATCTAAAGAAACTGTTGTAATTAAATATGTAGGAACCACAATATCGTATTGCCATGCATATAAAACAATCCAAGCGTTCATCATATCCACTAAGATCATTGTACTTCTCAATGACTTTGCTCAACTACTAACAGTTCCATAGATGTATATCACTAAATTACAAACTATCATTCAATATGTGTTCAATATAGATTTGTTTAGCTTAAACATATTTGTATTTGCTAAATATAACAAATAGGGATCGGACACAAGTTTTTCCAACTTATGAAGTCTTCCCCCGAATACAATAATTTACAATATAGTTAAATAATTACATTACTTCACTTTTTCATTGAAATGTTACAATATGATAGGTTATGAAGTGGTCACATGATTATAAAAGTGATGTTTCATATCCCAATGAAACTCAAATCCGAACTTGCACATGCCTCCATGACGACGTCAGATATAAACAATCAATGGCGTAGTAATTTCCAACAGCAAATAATCTAACACAAATAAAATTCACACCGAAAAATTCAACTATGTTAAATTTTGGTGTGATTTAAATATAATTATAAGAATTGAATGCATTCTTTTGAAGTTTCATTGAGGTATGAAAGCGTTGACCGAAGTACATTTTCAACATGAAAATGTACTTCGATCAACGCTTTTTGAAGTTTCATTGGGGTATGAAAGCGTTGACCGAAGTACATTTTCAAAAATGTACTTCGGTCAACGCTTTCATACCCCAATGAAACTTCAAAAGAATGCATTCAATTCTTAAATGAACGTATTAACATACATAGTACGTCTTGCAGTTTCTATCATATAACGTTCGTGTAAACAAGACAGCGTTTTTATATTTCTTAATATATTTAATAGTAACATTATGCATTTGTTATCCTATAAAATTAGCTTAACCCCTACACAATACATGACGTCACGGTTATCGGCGCCATCTTGGATAGGGGGCAAAAATCAGAACGTAAACAATATGGCGCCGATTTGAAGAATGTAAAATATCGATTCTATTTCGGCACAAATCTTTATTTTAACTGAAAATGTGTTGACATATACAAATTTATTCACGATGTAAGCCTTCTATCTCAATTTCTGGTGTTCTCTTGTCTCAGAAAACGTATCCTACTACAGTTATCTGTCAAATTAAAATTTTCGATTACTTATTTGTTAAACCAACATTTTTCAAAATAATATTCTGAAGCCATTGGTAGTCCGATTTTGATGAAACTTATTTTATTAGATTTGGAAATGTTTGTAGTTTAATGTCATAATTTTGAAAAAATTTTGTTGATTAAAATTTAGTTGAATATATAGGGAATCTTTTACCGCAAAAGTTGAAAATTGTCTTCAACTCACCATAATTTGTAAATGGGGTATCCTAAAATTATTTCAAATTATGACATAAAACTACAGACATTTCTCAGTTTAATGATATAAGTTTCATTAAAATCGAACCACAAATGACTTCAGAATAATGTTTGAAAAATGTTGGTTTAACATAAAAAGTAAATCTAGTTTAACTCCTCCACTCTTGATCAAAGTGCTTGGTTCTAGCACAGGAAAGTAAACAGTCATGTATTTGTGTTCTAAGGATGTCGATTGTGCTTCTTTATACCTTTTTTATTCAATTTTAGAATTGTTCCGACAGTGTGGTAATTTTAGAATTGTTCCGACAGTGTGGTAATTTTAGAATTGTTCCGACAGTGTGGTAATTTTAGAATTGTTCCGACAGTGTGGTAATTTTAGAATTGTTCCGACAGTGTGGTATTTTTAGAATTGTTCCGACAGTGTGGTAATTTTAGAATTGTTCCGACAGTGTGGTAATTTTAGAATTGTTCCGACAGTGTGGTAATTTTAGAATTGTTTCGACAGTGTGGTAATTTTAAAATTGTTCCGACAGTGTGGTAATTTTAGAATTGTTCCGACAGTGTGGTAATTTTAGAATTGTTCCGACAGTGTGGTAATTTTTTCTTCATTTTATTAATGCAGCTACACATTTTTCAGTTGACTTTCCTCGACCAAATCTGACCGACGTATAGTACGCAGGACGACGTATAGGTACGCAGGACGTTTTATATTATAATTTTACTCTCTTCGTTTTATTGTCTGTCCTTTTGCGATCTATGGCTTTTGATTACCCCTTTGGTATCTTCAAATTGTTCCTTTCCCAAAGGCATAATGCTTCCGAATGATTAGACTGGCATGAATCAGAATACTTGAATATTGAAATAAATGTATTTCATTTTCTTATCTAGTATATTATTAGAGGCAATAGATCAGTTTAGTTATTGCGAATATAGAAATTGAAGTGAGATTTGTCCAACATTTAAAAAATATATAATTTTCAACGTGTTGAAGGCGGTCAATATTTGGTAGAAGTGTATATTTATAATAAAACAAAGATGTATTTATTTAATAATAACATAATCATAATCAGCTTACTGCTATATATTATTTCAATACTCATACAATTACCAACAAAAGGTGAATATTTTAGTATATTATGTAGTATCTTGGCTCTGAGGGAGTCATTTTCTTCATCAGCCATCTACATGACCTTCTATACGTTTCATTTAATTCACATGATCACATTTGGTATTTAGAGCTATCATGTAAAATAGAAAATGTCAGCGTCAATATGAAACACATTATCATATAAAAGTGGTATGGCAACACTTTGGGAAAACACATAATATCTGAAATAGACGATAAATCCAATTTGTTTGGAGTAATTGTTTAAAACAAGGATAAACGTTCTGTTGCTTGTGGTCTAGGTGAGTGCAAAAGTAATTTATATAATTTTTGAAAAATGTTTAAGCACTATTCATTGAAAAAAAAAATATATATCAATTGATAAAATTTTATACTATTTATTATTTTTTCTACATTGTAAGTATATATTTTATAATTAGTTATTTCTTAATAAAAAGGAAAATTAGATATGTTGATGAGACTATATAGCTATTATACCTATGACTTTTTGTTATTAATTAATAATTAAGTATAATTATTTAAATGTTCTGTTGGGAAATCAGGAATAAAATAATATTGAAAAATCGATAACATAATTTAATTGTTAACTAATTTATCGCAACATTAAAATAATTAAATAGACAACGATTAGTCCCTTAATCCTCTTCCTAAAACTATAGTTATTCAACCTAATATGGGGTATTCATAGCAGATTGAGGATAAAGTACTTTCATCTTTGTGAATTATGTATAAATAGTTAACTAAACATCCCGTTGAGTAATTTTTTGGTTTCGTCAATTTGTGGTTTTTGTTAAATGTAATTATGCACTTGAACAATTTGAATACATAATGTAGGAACACCTCTCCGGATATATCTAGGTATAATGAATAGTAAACACCTTCTTACTATTGTGTGGTGGATTGTTATAGCCTAGTGTGATACCAGTGATCAAGTAAAACGTATTGCTGTTAATTGATAATTCAATTATTTAAGAATATCAATGTACATTTGTAGGTAATTCCACTTTGAACCAACTGATAATACAATTAAATTTATTTGATATTTATCTACGAAGATTTCACAAGTTATTGACTCGTCTTATTGTTTCAGAGTTTTCTATAATATAAACAGTTTGATGACAATGGATATTTAACTCGGACATACCTTCACGAAGAGAAAGCTACATATGTGTGGATAAAATGATTGAATATTACATTTTAATGATGAATATCTAGCTGTTTACTCAGGTTAGTTTTATATTTAACATTGTCTGTCATAAAATTAGAATATTTCTAAAATTGTTGACATTGATAAAATTCTCTAATAAATCAACATTATTCGGGAGTGGTTTACTACATACAGTACAGGGCTTACATATGTACCTCGCCTCATCTCAGGTCATATAATAGTATAAGTAAATATTAAAATTTTCCCACTTTAAATCTGTTCAGTTATGGATTACAAATTGACATTTTTCGTGATCTTGTTCTCGGATAAATCGAAGTATAAAAATGACTCTTTGTAGTGGTTAGCACAATGTAGAATATACCCCCAGATAAATCGTTTACTAGAAGTAAAACTGTTGATCCATTCTATTTCTATTCAACTACATTCGACTATATGTCCAAAGGTAAAAGTATAGTACATTTGTTTCATCCCGTGGCAGTTAGTTAAAAGTGAACGGCAATCATAACTATTATCTTGTCACCAATAAAGTATAGACAGTTTACCAGTTTGGGACGGTTCGGTAATTATTATGTCATGTCATGATGTGGTAGTAAATATTGTTTTAATTCGGGTTAGGGGTTATGGTATTTAATGCCACTTTCAACAATATTTCAGTTATATCATTACCGTCAGTTTTATCGGTGGAAGAAACCGGAATACCCGGAGAAAACCACAGACCTGACGCAATTCACTGAATGTTGTATTGAATACACCTCGCGTTGAATGACATTCGAACTTACAACTTTGTTGGTGATAGGCACTAGTTGCATATGTAGTTGAATATCCAACTACCATACGATCACGACCACGACGGCATATTCTAATGCCGAAAACCCAAACGGGGAGTAATTAATTTAGGCAATTGTTATTTGCTTTTCTGGTTATTGTGAAAAAAAAACACAGATTACTAAAGGCTGCAAAAACGCGAACCCTACATCATTAATAAGAGTGTAGTAAGAAACCTACTTCTGTGAATGAAATATAGATAACTGAAGTACAACAATAATTCTATACAATCTGATTCACTATTAAAAGTGGTGTAGTATTTGTCATGTTGTCACTCTTTTCTAATCCAACCTTAAAAGTTCGATTACTATAATTTCCTTAGATACATGCGTGTATCAACATTCCGTGGTTTTTATCGGTTTAAGTTCTCACTAAGTCTGGTCAACACAATATAACTGAACAATTAGTTTACAATCCCACATATTTCTATTATATATGTATATGACGTTTAGAGTGTTATATTGTAGTACATACAGTACAAACATTTGTTTCGGTATATTGTGGTTTGTGTTAGTATGGGAATACAACAACTTACTTTTATAGTACATCCATAGAACAAACGTGACTATTAGATACCTTCATTTAAATACAATACATGTTTTCATTTTTTCAAATCAATAATAATAAATAAGTTTCCTTTAGATGCATTTTCATATAGTGAAAATGTATAAAGATAAAGAACTCAAAAATGTCAAGAATTTTTTTGTCAATGTGTGACGTAAAAATATTTTTGACATTTACGTCACCGAATATGGTACTGCTTTGACAACTATTTTACCTATTTTGTTCCTGTATTTAAATACTGTTACAGTGACAGCCGGAACCTTTGAACCGTAATGAGAGCGGGAGGTTTGGCGCCTTAAAATCTGATTCAACCCACCATTTCTTTAGAAATGCCTGTACCAAGTCAAGGTCATTGCGGTTTTCACAGTTTTCCGGTTGTTGACTGATTTTGTCTGTTTATATAATTATGAGTTTTGACTTTCCCTTTGTAAGATTGTTCGGAGTTCGGTAATTTTGTTATTACCTTTATTTAGAAGAAACAATAAACATAGTGGTCCAAAATAGCTGAATAATACTATTATGATATTAAAACATGTTTTTCCACCGATGTATATAGAGCGAGTGATAGTTGTTTACCGCCAAATAAGCATTATGTAAGCTATATCATGATGAGAACAAGTTATATTTGATGAACTAATGATATTATCCGCTTTGTACTGGATTGTTATAGTGATAACTGACTGAAACAACAGCCTTCAGTAGACATGCTGCAATAGTCGGACATATTATCATCATTCCGAGCAAACCAGTATTTGCTTTTACTCCTGAATGATGCATGCTTAACGGAGAAGCAACAAATACCAATTGTATAGTCTGTCTCACGTGACCTAGGCTCAAACGTCAACCATTATACCACTGATGCGTTCCGGCGTATATAAATATGTACAGATATCTAGAATGATATGCATTAAAACAAAGCATGTTTTATTTCGTTTTGCTTTTATGTATTGTTAGTATTGTTTTCTTTATGATCAGTCTGGTATTTTGTCTTTGTCCGAGAACACTTCAGTTTTTGTAGCGAACATATCATTTCCCCCACAATATCTAGAAATAAATTACAAAGCACATTTGAACACATTAGGTATGAGTCAATAGTAAATTAAAATATTCCAGGTAAAACCCCTCTACTAATAATTGTGAGATTTATACTGAAATAAAATAAAGAGACTTATTATCGAAACAAAACAATAAGATGGGACTGAATCCAAAAAATGAATTGGAACATAGGGCAGACAGCAAGATCGATTACTACCAATTTACAAAACATAGAAATTCGTGCTCTCAGACTATCAATTCTCCGTGGATTTATATAATCTGACCCAAATTCATGTTAAAACCATATGCTTTCGCTCGAGATGATATCAGGTCAATAAACATGATACTATGGACACAAGCCATTCTTAAACAAAATACAATATGCCCTTTCCCGCTACTACTTCTAATTTGGGTAGCTGTAGGAGATACCCGAATTAGAAACCGTAATGAGAAAAGACATAATGTATAAACAGCATGTACATCACTATGTGCTATGCAAACACAAAGTAAGACCTGGTCCCCATCAGAAGGATTAACCTCTCCCGGATTACATGTGAAACCATGGAGGGAAATCACAAGTCCCGATTATAGAGCGAAATAACTTACTATACTATTATTAAAATTAATTTAATAAATTTCAACAAATTAGATGTGGAAGACCATTAAACACTTCGAGTCAACTTATACTCTGAATTCATATTAAAAGTCCTTTCATGTCAAATATATAGAGAATAAAGAACATCCTGATAACTTGTAATACAATTATACATTAATTAAACTTTCCACTGTAAGTTCGTGATAGTTCATATATAATCGTAGCATTATCACATATTCTAACATAACCTCCTTCTCTCGCTTTGTTAACAAATGAGAGAGTTATCCATTCGGAATAATCTCATTAGCACATTAGCCCATTGGCAGCATAAATTGTGTGCGACATTTTCCGCAAACGTAAATATAAATTACCGTCTTACAATCAAAGTATACCACAGTATTTGTACTCTTAGACATATTAGAATCGAAATAAATCATGGAAACCAGAATGTGTTTTGAGTTTAACATGGATTGGTGGATATTAGTAAATTTTATCCCTCGCTTCTGGCTCGGGATAAAATACTAATATTCGCCAATCCATGTTAAAACTGCCAACACATTCTGGCTTCCATGATTTATTTCTTACATACATAATGGATTAATACGAAATATTATAGTGATGCATGTGATATTCTGATGAAGATACAAATGATGTTGTTTGGCTTCTTCTGTATTTAGAATTAATATTCAATTTGTAAAGTGAACGATTAAAAAATGTTAAAAATGGGTTTACATCTTAACCTATATCTCATCACACAAAGGTTTTAAAAAAATCTTCAATACAGCTAATATCTGACTATTGACATTTCTCTGCATAATAAATGTACTATGGTCGTATATTACGAATTTAGTTTGTTACACATATTTTCATTGGTTATTCAACCCTGAATGTCAGCATATATTCGGAAAACAGACGGGGTATATATGTACGTTTTCGGTCTCCCTCATTTGGACCCCAAAAAACAATAACAACGTGGTTGACAAAAACAGAAATATTTACGCTTCACTAAATCAATATCATAATACGGAATAATAAATGTATTTTTACCAAATTAAATGCTGTTTTTAAACTCAAAACGGTTGTATGAACAAAAAAGATATTCTTTTCTTCAATAAAAAATTTAAATATACCTTTCACAAATCTACACCAACCACTCAATTCGTGCAACGGGTGCAACTATCCTCGGAAGAAACTGTTCAATGGCAGTTACCGGACACAAATCTGCCTCGTCAGTTGCAGTATATCAACGTGTTTCATCAAAGGAAAAACAAGTTATGGGAGACATTATCACAAGTTCTGTTCGTGAGAGCAACCATCTCAACTATCCTCAATAATGCCACCGCACCACAGTACTTCCGGTTGCAACTCATGCCGCCGACACAAAACAGTTCAAGTTCAACATCACTTGTTCAAATGAGAGCCAATATCCTCGTTTGACAATAAGTCGGTTAGTCATTGGATAATGTTTGATTATTTTTTTCATGTTTGAAAAGTAAACATTTTTTTCTTTTTAATTATGTTCCTCATCTATTCTTGCTCACATGTGTAAAGTTCCGTGGAAAAAAGATCGATAATAATAACACACTGACCTGTATTTGTTTACCATCCATTTTCCAAATGGCGTCGTACGACGTCACATAAAGCCGGTCAAAGTTCAATAAAGTACATGATTTTGTCATAGGCCAACCAAACTTAAAAAGTAAACCAGATTAAGAAAGTACAGTATTTTAGATTTTTCAGTGTAATTGATTTGTCTGAAAAATTTCAAAAGAAGTTTTTTTTAAAATTGAAGTATTAAAAATTAATTATTTGATGCAAAAATTAAACTTGCTTACCCACATGAAAAGTATTTAATCCAGTGAATTTTGTGTTTTTGCCTTTGTCAATACAATCTATTAGACCGACATATTTTGGTAAAACAATTAATGACTGATTTCAATTTATTTTAATCACATTTATTATCACAGAGTGGTAACAATACAGTTTTGTTGATGCTATTTGTAATAATGACAGGTTTTTTTTAACCCAGATAATCTCATTTTTCTGTCTGGTTTAATTTAATTCTCTGTTCAATTTATGCTATAAATTTTGATTATTGCTGTTAAATTAATTCTTTTTCTATCTTCTCTGTGAATTTCATTTCAATACCCCAAGAAGTAAGAGGTATATTTGTTATTAAAGCAGCAGTGGAAATGCAAAATAATCTGCCATTTTGTGACTAATGAAGAGCACTTGCATGTATTTTCCCGGTAAAATCGGTCATTTTCTAGAAAATGGTGGAATCTGAATGATCAATCATCATATTTTCAAAGTATTTTAAAATACAATTTGCTTGGCCTACATTCCAGAAACGGTCATGAACTGTGATGACGATTATGTCAACAAACCGGAAAAATACAAATGTTTGGGGAATACCATCGATGGAAACATATTTAACAAGCATAATGATCAGGAAAAAAAGACATTAGTAAAAAGGATCTTTTTCACTTGCATGGAATTTATTCAATTCAAACTTCTCTGTTTTAATCTCATCTTGTAATGTTGACGTTGAAAAGTATTCTCTCAGTGTTTATGTACGCTATGAATATACAGAATGACGTCATTGGTCTCGTGCTGCGCGAGAATTGTAAATCAAAACAAGTGATCGACTTTATTGCATGACCGAGCAGATGTCACGTAGGATACACATGTTTCATCGTCGGTTACGGACGTCGTTGACATTTTGGATGTAAATTATGATGATTTATTTTGTGATTATAACACTCTTACAACAGTTAATTCCGTCACAAACACCAGAACTATTCAGCAAACTCCCATATTCCACGGCTGTACCATTACAAATTTGAACATAGCAATCAACAAGTGAAAGTGTGTTAAAGTTTCCGCCTTTAAAACTTTCGAGGTCACGGGGCCACACCAAGTTTTTGCTTATTGTTAACATTTTGATTATTGAAATTGTTTCACAAACCCGTTGTTTTGTTATGTAATATATTAATGTTATAATTATAAAGTTTATTAAATTTACTGCATATGAAATTGTGTTGATTTAGAAATATTGAACAGGATTTTCCTTTATGAGACACCTCAGTACATAAAATATCACGTGACAAATATTTAACGTCATTGAACAAAGAATGTCAGAGGTACGAAAAGGGACATCTAGAAATACGGAAAATGAAAATAAAAGATGCAAGATATTTAAAAAGGTTTTAAATATGAATTGGGACTATGTACGTGGCAAAAAAAAAAACAAAAGGAAAATAAAAATAAACAAACAAAAAGGAAACAAACAAAAAAAATAAATAAAATTAAAAAAAAAAAAATTATACGACAGTTTGGTTCTGTCTTTAACCAAAAAATTGTTAAATCCGTAATATATTTGTTATTCAGCTATCAGACAGGGTATATAATGTGACATTCCCGGATTATGCTCTATATTGCCTCAGGCAATATAGAGCATAAGCCGGGAATGTCACATTATATACCCTGTCTGATAGCTGAATAACATATAATATAAGGGTAATAACAAAATTACCGAACTCTGAACAATCTCACAAAGGGAAAGTCAAAACTCACAATTATACAAACAGACAAAATCAGTCAACAATCGGAAAACTGAAAACCGTAATGACCCTGACTTGGTACAGGCATTTCTAAAGAAATGGTGGGCTGAATCAGATTTTAAAGCGCCAAACCTCCCGCTCTCATTACGGTTCAAAGGCTCCGGCTGTCACTATATTTAAATACAGGAACAAAATAGGTAAAATAGTTGTCAAAGCAGTACCATATTCAGTGAAGTAAATGTCAAAAACACTTTTAGGTCACACATTGATAAAAAAATATTTTTGACATTTTTCTTGACTTCTTTAACTTTATACATTTTCACTATATGAAAATGCATCGCTTATAATCGTTTCTGCAGAGACGGAATATATTTCGACAAGATCTTGGTATCGGAATATAAACTTTTTAAGAGATCGAATAAGGCGAATCTTTTAATAGCCCTGGTCCAGTAGCCTGTTTCTCAGATGAAGATGACGTTTCCGGAAATCAGAATAATTGCTACTGGCCCTTGCATAGCGAATCAATTGCGAGATGTAAACACCATATGCAGGAGAAGCTGGTATATTGCTGCACATGTTTGGAAAATTTATGATTTTAAAATTGATTTTAGTACTGAGTTGACCACTGTCGTCAAATTCGTTCAAATACAAAGGATGCTTATTTTGGCAAAATCAGGAACATGGGTTCGCACTCCGCAAATCCATCTCAAGTGTTGATGTTTCAAGACACCTACAAGTACCACAGGTCGAATATCACCATTCAGTTCATTATATCTGTCCATGCGTTTTGTCCAGCAATATGTTTGGTAGTCATGATAAAATTGATGAACTGGACGTTAGACACCGGCAGCCATCCGTACTTACCATAAACATAATACAGGGGATAATTGGGTGTATAGAACCATGTTTTTTTTGGTGTGCCAGTACCAGATCAGAACAACGAACGGTCTTGTGCTTATGTTAGGAATATAGGATGTTACAGTTTTTTTGTGTGTTGTCCTATTGTGTGTCTTTACGTCATGTATTCCGTGTTGTGATGTCCGTTACGATTTTCGCATAAAAACGTAATTTGTAGGGGGACTCATCTCTTATTGACGTTATTTCTGCTTGTTCATGCTTAGTGGTGTCTAACTAATAGTGTGTTATGTTTTCGTCGTCTTATGTAGCCTATCTTGACACTCTGGGTTGTCCATGTTAATTGCGTCTGTTTTTACCATTGATTTTCCTAGTGGCTTTTGAAACTTATTGAACGGTGTGGTATTCATTTCCTTATTATTTGGACGTATGCACACCAAGGTAAATTGGACCAATGCCACATGGGTACACAATATTTAAAGCAAGGTATGTTGTCTGCTTAATAGTAATATAATAATAACAGTTTGCATTAGTAAGATTGAATGAAGCAGTTTTAATGCCATTATTTCACTTTTCACTTTTTTAATATTATAGTATTATTACGTGATGTTTTTCATCTTGGCCTAGTTATAGGTCCGAGGCCTGCTGTATTGGCCTGAGGCGCAGCCGAACGCCAATACAGCAGACCGAAGACCTATAACTAGGCCAATATGAAAAGCATCACGTAATGATACCTTTATTAATTAACCAATCCAATATCTCTCGGGATTTTCCTTGCAATTGTCGAAATGTCTAGCGCATTCCGATCTAGTTGTTATTGGACTGACTGGAATTGGGCCAATACGGAAAATACTGGTTTTTGCCGTATTGGCCCAATGAAAGTTTTCATATTGTATTGACTGATTTTATCATATAAAGGCTAATAAATCAAAGTTAATTAGTAATGTTGTGAATTGTATAAAAAAAAAGTCACTATTATTTTAGTTTTGATGTAATGGAATTATCAGTGAATAAAAATATTTTCCTAAGATAAAGAAAGTTGAACGGACACCTATAATTCCGTTCTACTAGTTTAACACGTGTGTTCCTATAATAAACGGGGGTATACACCAAAAACTAGTGAGGTTTACTAGTGGTATATTTGGTTCAAACGACTTTAACTTATACAGACCAGTGTTACTTGAGTTATCTAATCAAATGCTACTTTCAGAAGAAGGTTAATAATACCATGAATTGAAAACTCTTAAAGAAGCAAAATGTCATTAGAAAATTAACACTATTTTCACCACTGATTGAATTATAACTGGTTTATGACATTAGTTTTCATTATAATGTTTGAATATGAGCGAGAAAACGTCAGTAATTGTATTTTGTTATTGTCATTCTTGGATGTGTTACTAATTAAGTCGTATTGTGACAGATCATTTCGAGGTCATATTGTCACTTTTTGCAATAATTAAATTGTACCAATATAATGTTCATTCGTGTATAATGATCTTTAACAAACCATAACCTACACATATTTCAAGTAATATTTGCCAGTTGCATTTTATAAAATTATACATCAGTTTTATAAAATGTAAAAGAAAAGCAGGCCATGATTAGATGATGATATATTCTAGCCATCACACAAACACACCTATCATTATCTGTTCTATCCATGGATAGTCGGGATGATTATCTTACATCTATGAGAGAAATATACCAGATAGAGAATACATATATGTACTGGAGACCAGGGGAAGTTTTACTTATCCATGTTGGAATAAACCATGGTCGTCATTGAATAGCGACGTCGAATGTGAGATAATGAAGAACAGTACAACTATTAACTAATTTGTTTCCAATATATAAAGATAGTGTCTGTCTTCTTCAACATCTGTTATCTTTCACAGTTAAATACAGATTGTAATGTTTTTCACAGAATATTAGGTGTTCATCAATAATGACGTTTTAAGAGGAACACAGTGTAACCAAATCCACTGCGATTTTCGAAGAAAAAACAACAGTACAAGGCTGACAACAAAATATCGGACAAAGCAAAAGTTAGTATCGAATGAATGAGGTGTCATATGAAATACAAACGCTACGAAAGCAAGAAAGGCATGATTGTTGCTATTTACGAAAATGAAATTTACTTTTGGGAATTCTGTTGATCATGACATATACCATAAATTTTTGAACTCAAATGTCCATCCAAATAGATCCAAAGAATCATAATGCAGTGTCGTTCAAGATTAGTTGACTAATAAAATCTTGGATATCGTATTTAGTGCCGCCACGTTTATAGAAAATATTGGAAAACCAAACAATGAAGTAAAACGTCTTTGATTTCACCTGCTGTTGTATTGCAATATATCTAGACATGTACATCTGAATGGTCCCTACTAGACATGTACATCTCAATGGTCCCTACTAGATATGTACATCTGAATGGTCCCTGCTAGACATGTACATATAAATGGTCCCTACTAGACATGTACATCTGAATGGTCCCTGCTAGACATGTACATCTGAATGGTCCCTGCTAGATAATGTACATCTGAATGGTTCCTGCTAGACATGTACATCTGAATGGTCCCTGGTAGACATGTACATCTGAATGGTCCCTGCTAGATAATGTACATCTGAATGGTTCCTGCTAGACATGTACATCTGAATGGTCCCTGCTAGACATGTACATCTGAATGGTCCCTGCTAGATAATGTACATCTGAATGGTTCCTGCTAGACATATACATCTGAATGGTCCCTGGTAGACATGTACATCTGAATGGTCCCTGCTAGATAATGTACATCTGAATGGTTCCTGCTAGATATGTACATTTGAATGGTTCCTGCTAGACATGTATATCTGAATGGTCCCTGCTAGACATGTACATCTGAATGGTTCCTGCTAGACATGTAAATTTGAATGGTCCCTGCTAGACATGCAAATCTGAATGGTTCCTACTAGACATGTACATCTGAATGGTTCCTGCTAGACATGTACATCTGAATGGTCCCTACTAGACATGTACATCTGAATGGTCCCTGCTAGACATGTACATCTGAATGGTCCCTACTAGACATGTACATCTGAATGGTTCCTACTAGACATGTACATCAGAATGGTCCTTGCTAGACATTTACATCTGAATGGTTTCTACTAGATATGTACATCTGAATGGTTCTTGCTAGACATGTATATCTGAATGGTCCTTGCTAGACATGTACATCTGAATGGTTCCTACTAGAAATGCACATCTGAATGGTTCCTGCTAGACATGCACATCTGAATGGTGCCTGCTAGACATGTACATCTGAATGGTCCCTACTAGACATGTATATCTGAATGGTCTCTACTAGACATGTACATCTGAATGATCCCTACTAGACATGTACATCTGAATGGTCCCTACTAGACATGTACATCTGCATGGTTCCTACTAGACATGTACATCTGAATGGTCCCTACCAGATATGTACATCTGAATGGTTCCTACTAGACATGTTCATCTGAATGGTCCCTGCTAGACATGTACATCTGAATGGTCAGTTAGACATGTACATCTGAATGGTCCCTGCTAGACATGTACATCTGAAAGATTCCTGCTAGACATGTACATCTGAATGGTCCCTGCTAGATAATGTACATCTGAATGGTTCCTGCTAGACATGTACATCTGAATGGTCCCTGCTAGACATGTACATCTGAATGGTCCCTGCTAGATAATGTACATCTGAATGGTTCCTGCTAGAAATGTACATTTGAATGGTCCCTGCTAGACATGTACATCTGAATGGTCCCTTCTAGACATGTACATCTGAATAGTTCCTGCTAGACATGTACATCTGAATGTTCCCTCCTAGATAATGTACATCTGAATGGTCCCTGCTAGATATGCACATCTCAATGGTTCCTGCTAGACATGTACATCTGAATGGCCCCTACTAGACATGTATATCTGAATGGTCTCTACTAGACATGTACATCTGAATGATCCCTACTAGACATGTACATCTGAATGGTCCCTACTAGACATGTACAACTGAATAGTTCCTACTAGACATGTACATCTGAATGGTCCCTACCAGATATGTACATCTGAATGGTTCCTACTAGACATGTACATCTGAATGGTCCCTGCTAGACATGTACATCTGAATGGTTCCTGCTAGACATGTACATCTGAATGGTTCCTGCTAGACATGTACATCTGAATGATTCCTTCTAGACATGTACATCTGAATAGTCCCTGCTAGATAATGTACATCTGAATGGTCCCTCCTAGATAATGTACATCTGAATGGTTCCTGCTAGACATGTACATCTGAATGATCCCTGCTAGATAATGTACATCTGAATGGTTCCTGCTAGAAATGTACATTTAAATGGTCCCTGCTAGACATGTACATCTGAATGGTTCCTGCTAGACATGTACATCTGAATGGTCTCTGCTAGACATGTACATCTGAATGGTCCCTGCTAGACATGTACATCTGAATGGTCCATACTAGACATGTACATCTGAATGGTTCCTGCTAGACATGTACATCTGAATGGCCCCTACTAGACATGTACATCTGAATGGTCCCCACTAGACATGTACATCTGAATAGTCCCTACTAGACATGTACATCTGCATGGTTCCTACTAGACATGTACATCTGAATGTTCCCTACCAGATATGCACATCTGAATGGTTCCTGCTAGACATGTACATCTGAATGGCCCCTGCTGGACATGTACATCTGAATGGTCCCTGATAGATAATGTATATCTGAATGGTTCCTGCTAGACATGTACATTTGAATGGTCCCTGCTAGACATGTACATCTCAATGGTTTCTGCTAGACATGTACATCTGAATGGTCCCTACTAGACATGTACATCTGAATGGTTCCTGCTAGACATGTACATCTGAATGGTCCCTACTAGACATGTATATCTGAATGGTCTCTACTAGACATGTACATCTGAATGGTCCCTACTAGATCTGTACATCTGAATGGTCCCTACTACACATGTACATCTGTATAGTTTCTACTAGACCTGTACATCTGAATGGTCCCTACCAGATATGTACATTTGCATGGTTCCTACTAGACATGTACATCTGAATGGTCCCTGCAAGACATATACATCTGAATGGTCCCTGTTAGACATGTACATCTGAATGGTCCCTGCTAGACATGTACATCTTAATGATTCCTGCAAGACATGTACATCTGAATGGTCCCTGCTAGATAATGTACATCTGAATGGTTCCTGCTAGACATGTACATCTGAATGGTCCCTGCTAGACATGTACTTCTGAATGGTCCCTGCTAGACATGTACATCTGCATGGTCCCTGTTAGACATGTACATCTGAATGGTTCCTTCTAGACATGTACATCTGAATGGTTCCTGCTAGACATGTACATCTGAATGGTCCCTGCTAGATAATGTACATCTGAATGGTTCCTGCTAGACATGTACATCTGAATGGTCCCTGCCAGACATGTACATCTGAATGGTTCCTGCTAGACATGTACATTTGAATGGTCCCTGCTAGACATGCAAATTTAAATGGCCCCTACTAGACATGTACATCTGCATGGTTCCTACTAGACATGTACATCTGAATGGTCCCTACTAGATATGTACATCTGAATGGTTCCTACTAGAAATGTACATCTGAATGGTCCCTATTAGACATGCACATCTGAATGGTTCCTGGTAGACATGTACATCTGAATGGTCCCTGCTAGATAATGTACATCTGAATGGTTCCTGCTAAAAATGTACATCTGAATGGTTCCTACTAGATATGTATATCTGAATGGTTCCTACTAGACATGTACATCTGAATGGTCCCTACTAGACATGTACATCTGAATGGTTCCTGCTAGACATGTACATCTGAATGGTCTCTGCTAGACATGTACATCTGAATGGTCCCTGCTAGACATGTACATCTGAATTGTTCCTGCTAGACATGTACATCTGAATTGTCCCTTCTAGACATATACTTCTGAATGTTCCCTGCTAGATAATGTACATCTGAATGACCCCTGCTAGACATGTACATTTGAATGGTCCCTGCTAGACATGTACATCTGAATGGTTCCTGCTAGACATGTACATTTGAATGGTCCCTGCTAGACATGCACATCTGAATGGTCCCTACTAGACATGTACATCTCAATGGTTCCTGCTAGACATCTACATCTAAATGGCCCCTACTAGACATATACACCTGAATGGTCCCTGTTAGACATGTACATCTGAATGGTCCCTACTAGACATGTACAACTGAATAGTTCCTACTAGACATGTACATCTGAATGGTCCCTACCAGATATGTACATCTGAATGGTTCCTACTAGACATGTACATCTGAATGGTCCCTGCTAGACATGTACATCTGAATGGTTCCTGCTAGACATGTACATCTGAATGGTTCCTGCTAGACATGTACATCTGAATGATTCCTTCTAGACATGTACATCTGAATAGTCCCTGCTAGATAATGTACATCTGAATGGTCCCTCCTAGATAATGTACATCTGAATGGTTCCTGCTAGACATGTACATCTGAATGATCCCTGCTAGATAATGTACATCTGAATGGTTCCTGCTAGAAATGTACATTTAAATGGTCCCTGCTAGACATGTACATCTGAATGGTTCCTGCTAGACATGTACATCTGAATGGTCTCTGCTAGACATGTACATCTGAATGGTCCCTGCTAGACATGTACATCTGAATGGTCCATACTAGACATGTACATCTGAATGGTTCCTGCTAGACATGTACATCTGAATGGCCCCTACTAGACATGTACATCTGAATGGTCCCCACTAGACATGTACATCTGAATAGTCCCTACTAGACATGTACATCTGCATGGTTCCTACTAGACATGTACATCTGAATGTTCCCTACCAGATATGCACATCTGAATGGTTCCTGCTAGACATGTACATCTGAATGGCCCCTGCTGGACATGTACATCTGAATGGTCCCTGATAGATAATGTATATCTGAATGGTTCCTGCTAGACATGTACATTTGAATGGTCCCTGCTAGACATGTACATCTCAATGGTTTCTGCTAGACATGTACATCTGAATGGTCCCTACTAGACATGTACATCTGAATGGTTCCTGCTAGACATGTACATCTGAATGGTCCCTACTAGACATGTATATCTGAATGGTCTCTACTAGACATGTACATCTGAATGGTCCCTACTAGATCTGTACATCTGAATGGTCCCTACTACACATGTACATCTGTATAGTTTCTACTAGACATGTACATCTGAAAGGTCCCTACCAGATATGTACATTTGCATGGTTCCTACTAGACATGTACATCTGAATGGTCCCTGCAAGACATATACATCTGAATGGTCCCTGTTAGACATGTACATCTGAATGGTCCCTGCTAGACATGTACATCTTAATGATTCCTGCAAGACATGTACATCTGAATGGTCCCTGCTAGATAATGTACATCTGAATGGTTCCTGCTAGACATGTACATCTGAATGGTCCCTGCTAGACATGTACTTCTGAATGGTCCCTGCTAGACATGTACATCTGCATGGTCCCTGTTAGACATGTACATCTGAATGGTTCCTTCTAGACATGTACATCTGAATGGTTCCTGCTAGACATGTACATCTGAATGGTCCCTGCTAGATAATGTACATCTGAATGGTTCCTGCTAGACATGTACATCTGAATGGTCCCTGCCAGACATGTACATCTGAATGGTTCCTGCTAGACATGTACATTTGAATGGTCCCTGCTAGACATGCAAATTTAAATGGCCCCTACTAGACATGTACATCTGCATGGTTCCTACTAGACATGTACATCTGAATGGTCCCTACTAGATATGTACATCTGAATGGTTCCTACTAGAAATGTACATCTGAATGGTCCCTATTAGACATGCACATCTGAATGGTTCCTGGTAGACATGTACATCTGAATGGTCCCTGCTAGATAATGTACATCTGAATGGTTCCTGCTAAAAATGTACATCTGAATGGTCCCTACTAGATATGTATATCTGAATGGTTCCTACTAGACATGTACATCTGAATGGTCCCTACTAGACATGTACATCTGAATGGTTCCTGCTAGACATGTACATCTGAATGGTCTCTACTAGACATGTACATCTGAATGGTCCCTGCTAGACATGTACATCTGAATTGTTCCTGCTAGACATGTACATCTGAATTGTCCCTTCTAGACATATACTTCTGAATGTTCCCTGCTAGATAATGTACATCTGAATGACCCCTGCTAGACATGTACATTTGAATGGTCCCTGCTAGACATGTACATCTGAATGGTTCCTGCTAGACATGTACATTTGAATGGTCCCTGCTAGACATGCACATCTGAATGGTCCCTACTAGACATGTACATCTCAATGGTTCCTGCTAGACATCTACATCTAAATGGCCCCTACTAGACATGTACATCTGCATGGTTCCTACTAGACATGTACATCTGAATGGTCCCTACTAGACATGTACATCTGAATGGTTCCTACTAGACATGTACATCAGCATGGTCCTTGCTAGACATGCACATCTGAATGGTTTCTACTAGATATGTACATCTGAATGGTTCTTGCTAGACATGAATATCTGAATGGTTTCTGCTAGACATTTATATCAGAATGGTCACTGCTAGACATGTACATCTGAATGGTTCCTGCTAGACATGCACATCTGCATGGTTCCTGCTAGATATGTACATCTGAATGGTCCCTACTAGACATGTATATCTGAATGGTCTCTACTAGACATGTACATCTGAATGGTCCCTACCAGATATGTACATCTGAATGGTTCCTACTAGACATGTACATCTGAATGGTCCCTGCTAGACATGTACATCTGAACGGTCCCTGTTAGACATGTACATCTGAATGGTCCCTGTTAGACATCTACATCGGAATGGTCCCTGCTAGATAATGTACATCGGAATGGTCCCTGCTAGATAATGTACATCTGAATGGTTCCTGCTAGACATGTACATCTGAATGGTCTCTGCTAGACATGTACATCTGAATGGTCACTGCTAGATAATGTACATCTGAATGGTTCCTGCTAGACATGTACATTTGAATGGTCCCTACTAGACATGTACATCTGAATGGTTCCTTCTAGACATGTACATCTGAATGGTCCCTGCTAGACATGTACATCTGAATGGTCCCTGTTAGACATGTACATCTGAATGGTCCCTTCTAGACATGTACATCTGAATGATTCCTGCTAGACATGTACATCTGAATGGTCCCTGCTAAATAATGTACATCTGAATGGTTTCAGCTAGACATGTACATCTGAATGGTCCATACTAGACATGTACTTCTGAATGGTCCCTGCTAGATAATGTACATCTGAATGGTTCCTGTTAAACATGTACATTTGAAAGGTCCCTGCTAGAAATGTACATCTGAAAGGTTCCTGCTAGACATGTACATATTTATGGTCCCTGCTAGACATGTACATCTGAATGGACCCTGTTGGACATGTACATCTGAATGGTCCCTGATAGACATGTACATCTGAATGGTTCCTGTTAGACATGTACATTTGAATGGTTCCTGCTAGACATGTACATCTGAATAATTCCTGCTAGACATGTACATCTGAATGGCTCCTGCTAGACATGTACATCTGAATGGTTCCTGCTTGAAATGTACATCTGAATGGTCCCTGCTAGACACGTATATATGAATGGTTCCTGCTAGACATGTACATCTGAATGGTTCCTGCTAGACATGTACATCTGAATGGTTCCTGCTAGATATGCACATCTGAATGGTTCCTGGCAGATATGTACATCTGAATGGTCCCTACTAGACAGGTACATCTGAATGGTCCCTACTAGACATGCACATCTGAATGGTCTCTACTAGACGTACACCTGAATGGTCCCTACTAGACATGTACATCTGCATGGTTCCTACTAGACATGTACATCTGAATGGTCCCTACTAGATATGTACATCTGAATGGTTCCTACTAGACATGTACATCTGAATGGCCCCATTAGACATGCACATCTGAATGGTTCATGGTAGACATGTACATCTGAATGGTCCCTGCTAGATAATGTACATCTGAATGGTTCCTGCTAGAAATGTACATCTGAATGGTCCCTACTAGATATGTATATCTGAATGGTTCCTACTAGACATGTACATCTGAATGGTCCCTACTAGACATGTACATCTGAATGGTTCCTGCTAGACATGTACATCTGAATGGTCTCTGCTAGACATGTACATCTGAATGGTCCCTGCTAGATAATGTACATCTGAATGGTTCCTGCTAGACATGTACATTTGAATGGTCCCTGCTAGGCATGTACATCTGAATGGTTCCTGCTAGACATGTACATCTGAATGGTCCCTGCTAGGCATGTACATCTGAATGGTTCCTGCTAGACATGTACATCTGAATGATCCCTGTTAGACCTGTACATCTGAATGGTCCCTGTTAGACATGTACATCTGAATGGTCCCTGCTAGATAATGTACATCTGAATGGTTCCAGCTAGACATGTACATCTGAATGTTCCATACTAGACATGTACATCTGAATGGTCCCTGCTAGATAATGTACATCTGAATGGTTCCTTGTAGACATGTACATTTGAATGGTCCCTGCTAGACATGTACATCTGAATGGTTCCTGCTAGACATGTACATCTGAATGGTCCCTACTAGACATGTACATCTGAATGGTTCCTGTTAGACATGTACATCTGAATGGTCCCTGCTAGACATGTACATCTGAATGGTTCCTGCTAGACATGTATATCTGAAGGGTCCCTGCTAGATAATGTACATCTGAATGGTTTCTGCTAGACATGTACATCTGAATAATCCCTGCTAGACATGTACATCTGAATGGTCCCTGCTAGATAATGTACATCTGAATAGTTCCTGCTAGACATGTACATTTGAATGGTCCCTGCTAAACATGTACATCTGAATGGTCCCTGCTAGATAATGTACATCTGAATGGTTCCTGGCAGACATGTACATCTGAATGATTCCTTCTAGACATGTACATCTGAATGGTCTCTACTAGACATGTACATATGAATGGTCCCTACTAGACATGTACATCTGAATGGTCCCTACTAGACATGTACATCTGATTGGTCTCTACTAGACATGTACATCTGAATGGTCCCTACTAGACATGTACATCTGAATTGTTCCTGGTAGACATGTACATCTGAATGGTCCCTGCTAGATAATGTGCATCTGAATGGTCCCTGCTAGATAATGTACATCTGAATGGTTCCTGCTAGAAATGTACATCTGAATTGTCCCTACTAGATATGTATATCTGAATGGTTCCTACTAGACATGTACATCTGAATGGTCCCTACTAGACATGTACATCTGAATGATTCCTGCTAGACATGTTCATCTGAATGGTCCCTGCTAGATAATGTCATCTGAATGGTCCCTGCTAGATAATGTACATCTGAATGGTCCCTGCTAGACATGTACATCTGAATGTTCCCTGCTAGACATGTACATCGGAATGGTTTCTGCTAGACATGCAAATCTGAATGGTCCCTACTAGAAATGTACCTCTGAATGGTTCCTGCTAGACATATACATCTGAATGGTCCCTGTTACACATGTACATATGAATGGTCCCTACTAGACATGTACATCTGAATGGTTCCTGCTAGACATGTACATCTGAATGGTCCCTGCTAGACATGTACATCTGAATGATTCCTGCTAGACATGTACATCTGAATGGTCCCTACTAGACATGTACATCTGAATGGTTCCTGCTAGACATGTACATCTGAATGGTCTCTGCTAGACATGTACATCTGAATGGTCCCTGCTGGATAATGTACATCTGAATGGTTCCTGCTAGACATGTACATTTGAATGGTCCCTCCTAGGCATGTACATCTGAATGGTTCCTGCTAGACATGTACATCTGAATGATCCCTGCTAGACCTGTACATCTGAATGGTCCCTGTTAGATAATGTACATCTGAATGGTTCCAGCTAGACATGTACATCTGAATGTTCCATACTAGACATGTACATCTGAATGGTTCCTTGTAGACATGTACATTTGAATGGTCCCTGCTAGACATGTACATCTCAATGGTCCCTGCTAGATATGTACATCTGAATGGTCCCTGCTAGACATGTACATCTGAATGGTTCCTGTTAGACATGTACATCTGAATGGTCCCTGCTAGACATGTACATCTGAATGGTTCCTGCTAGACATGTATATCTTAAGGGTCCCTGTTAGATAATGTACATCTGAATGGTCCCTGCTAGATAATGTACACCTGAATGGTTTCTGCTAGACATGTACATCTGAATGATCCCTGATAGAAATGTACATCTGAATGGTTCCTGCTAGATAATGTACATCTGAATGGTTCCTGCTAGACATGTACATTTGAATGGTCCCTGCTAGACATGTACATCTGAATAGTTCCTGATAGACATGTACATCTGAATGGTCCCTGTTAGACATGTACATCTGAATGGTCCCTGCTAGACATGTACATCTGAATGGTCTCTGATAGACATGTACATCTGAACAGTTCCTGTTAGACATGTACATCTGAATGGTTCCTACTAGACATGTACATCTAAATGGTTCCTGCTAGAAATGTACATCTGAATGGTCCCTGCTAGACACGTAAATATGAATGGTTCCTGCTAGAAATGCACATCTGAATGGTTCCTGCTAGACATGCATATCTGAATGGTTCCTGGCAGACATGTACATCTGAATGGTCTCTACTAGACATGTACATCTGAATGTTTCCTACTAGACATGTACATCTGAATGGTTCCTGCTATACATGTACATCTGAATGGTCCCTGCTAGACATGTACATCTGAATGGTCCCTATTAGACATGTACATCTGAATGGTCCTTGCTAGACATGTACATCTGAATGGTTTATACTAGACATGTACATCTGAATGGTTCCTGCTAGACATGTACATCTGAATGGTTCCTGCTAGACATGTACATCTGAATGGTCTCTGCTAGACATGTACATCTGAATGGTCCCTGCTAGATAATGTACATCTGAATGGTTCCTGCTAGACATGTACATTTGAATGGTCCCTCCTAGGCATGTACATCTGAATGGTTCCTGCTAGACATGTACATCTGAATGATCCCTGCTAGACCTGTACATCTGAATGGTCCCTGTTAGACATGTACATCTAAATGGTTCCTGCTAGACATGTACATCTGAATGGTCCCTGCTAGATAATGTACATCTGAATGGTTCCAGCTAGACATGTACATCTGAATGTTCCATACTAGACATGTACATCTGAATGGTTCCTTGTAGACATGTACATTTGAATGGTCCCTGCTAGACATGTACATCTCAATGGTTCCTGCTAGATATGTACATCTGAATGGTCCCTGCTAGACATGTACATCTCAATGGTTCCTGCTAGATATGTACATCTGAATGGTCCCTGCTAGACATGTACATCTGAATGGTTCCTGTTAGACATGTACATCTGAATGGTCCCTGCTAGACATGTACATCTGAATGGTTCCTGCTAGACATGTATATCTTAAGGGTCCCTGTTAGATAATGTACATCTGAATGGTCCCTGCTAGATAATGTACATCTGAATGGTTTCTGCTAGACATGTACATCTGAATGATCCCTGATAGAAATGTACATCTGAATGGTTCCTGCTAGATAATGTACATCTGAATGGTTCCTGCTAGACATGTACATTTGAATGGTCCCTGCTAGACATGTACATCTGAATAGTTCCTGATAGACATGTACATCTGAATGGTCCCTGTTAGACATGTACATCTGAATGGTCCCTGCTAGACATGTACATCTGAATGGTCTCTGATAGACATGTACATCTGAACAGTTCCTGTTAGACATGTACATCTGAATGGTTCCTACTAGACACGTACATCTAAATGGTTCCTGCTAGAAATGTACATCTGAATGGTCCCTGCTAGACACGTAAATATGAATGGTTCCTGCTAGAAATGCACATCTGAATGGTTCCTGCTAGACATGCATATCTGAATGCTTCCTGGCAGACATGTACATCTGAATGGTCCCTACCAGACATGTACATCTGAATGGTCTCTACTAGACATGTACATATGAATGGTCCCGACTAGACATGTACATCTGAATGGTCCCTACTAGACATGTACATCTGAATGATCTCTACTAGACATGTACATCTGAATGGTCCCTACTAGACATGTACATCTGCATGGTTCCTACTAGACATGTACATCTGAATGGTCCCTACTAGACATGTACATCTGAATGGTTCCTGGTAGACATGTACATCTGAATGGTCCCTGCTAGATAATGTGCATCTGAATGGTCCCTGCTAGAAATGTACATCTGAATTGTTCCTACTAGATATGTACATCTGAATAGTTCCTACTAGACATGTACATCTGAATGGTCCCTACTAGACATGTACATCTGAATGATTCCTGCTAGACATGTTCATCTGAATGGTCCCTGCTAGATAATGTCATCTGAATGGTCCCTGCTAGATAATGTACATCTGAATGGTCCCTGCTAGACATGTACATCTGAATGTTCCCTGCTAGACATGTACATCGGAATGGTTCCTGCTAGACATGCAAATCTGAATGGTCCCTACTAGACATGTACCTCTGAATGGTTCCTGCTAGACATATACATCTGAATGGTCCCTGTTAGACATGTACATCTGAATGGTCCCTACTAGATATGTACATCTGAATGGTTCCTGCTAGACATGTACATCTGAATGGTCCCTACTAGACATGTACATCTGAATGGTCCATGCTAGACATGTACATCTGAATGGTCCCTACTAGACATGTACATCTGAATGTTTCCTACTAGACATGTACATCTGAATGGTTCCTGCTATACATGTACATCTGAATGGTCCCTGCTAGACATGTACATCTGAATGGTCCCTATTAGACATGTACATCTGAATGGTCCTTGCTAGACATATACATCTGAATGGTTTATACTAGACATGTACATCTGAATGGTTCCTGCTAGACATGTACATCTGAATGGTTCCTGCTAGACATGTACATCTGAATGGTCTCTGCTAGACATGTACATCTGAATGGTCCCTGCTAGATAATGTACATCTGAATGGTTCCTGCTAGACATGTACATTTGAATGGTCCCTCCTAGGCATGTACATCTGAATGGTTCCTGCTAGACATGTACATCTGAATGATCCCTGCTAGACCTGTACATCTGAATGGTCCCTGTTAGACATGTACATCTAAATGGTTCCTGCTAGACATGTACATCTGAATGGTCCCTGCTAGATAATGTACATCTGAATGGTTCCTGCTAGAAATGTACATCTGAATGGTCCCTACTAGATATGTACATCTGAATGTTTCCTACTAGACATGTACATCTGAATGGTCCCTACTAGACCTGTACATCTGAATGGTTCCTGCTAGAAGTGTATATCTGAATGGTCCCTACTAGACACGTATATATGAATGATTCCTGCTAGACATGCACATCTGAATGGTTCCTGCTAGACATGCACATCTGAATGGTTCCTGGCAGACATGTACATCTGAATGGTCCCTACTAGACATGTACATCTGAATGGTCTCTACTAGACATGTACATCTGAATGGTCCCTGCTAGACATGTGCATCTGAATGGTTTCTACTAGAAATATACATCTGAATGGTTCCTGCTAGAAATGTACATCTGAATGGTCCCTGCTAGACACGTATATATGAATGGTTCTTGCTAGACATGCACATCTGAATGGTTCCTGCTAGACATGCACATCTGAATGGTTCCTGGCAGACATGTACATCTGAATGGTCCCTACTAGACATGTACATCTGAATGGTCTCTACTAGACATGTACATCTGAATGGTCCCTACTAGACATGTACATCTGCATGGTTCCTACTAGACATGTACATCTGAATGATCCCTACTAGACATGTACATCTGAATGGCCCCTACTAGACATGTACATCTGAATGGTTCCTGGTAGATATGTACATCTGAATGATCCCTGCTAGATAATGTACATCTGAATGGTCCCTGCTAGATAATGTACATCTGAATGGTGCCTACTAGAAATGTACATCTGAATGGTCCCTACTAGACATGTACATATGAATGGTTCCTACTAGACATGTACATCTGAATGGTCCCTACTAGACATGTTCATATCAATGGTCCCTGCTAGATAATGTACATCTGAATGGTCCCTGCTAGACATGTACATCTGAATGGTCCCTGCTAGATAATGTACATCTAAATGGTTCCTGCTAGACATGTACATTTGAATGGTCCCTGCTAGACATGTACATCTGAATGGTTCCCGCTAGACATCTACATCTGAATGATCCATGCTAGACCTGTACATCTGAATGGTCCCTGTTAGACATGTACATCTGAATGGTTCCTGCTAGACATGTACATTTGAATGGTCCCTGCTAGATAATGTACATCTGAATGGTTCCTGCTAGACATGTACATCTGAATGGTCCCTGCTAGACATGCACATCTGAATGGTCCCTGTTAGACATGTACATCTGAATGGTCCCTGATAGATAATGTACATCTGAATGGTTCCCGCTAGAAATGTACATTTTAATGGTCCCTGCTAGCCATGTACATCTGAATGGTTCCTGCTAGACATGTACATCTGGATAATCCCTGCTAGACCTGTACATCTGAATGGTCCCTGTTAGACATGTACATCTGAATGGTTCCTGCTAGATAATGTACATCTGAATGGTTCCAGCTATACATGTACATCTGAATGGTCCATACTAGACATGTACATCTGAATGGTCCCTGCTAGATAATGTACATCTGAATGGTTACTGTTAGACATGTACATTTGAATGGTCCCTGCTAGAAATGTACATCTGAATGGTTCCTGTTAGACATGTACATCTGAATGGTCACGGCTAGACATGTACATCTGAATGATCCCTGTTAGAAATGTACATCTGAATGGTCCCTGATAGAGAATGTACATCTGAATGATTCCTGCTAGACATGTACATTTGAATGATCCCTGCTAGGCCTGTACATTTGAATGGTTCCTGCTAGACATGTACATCTGAATGATCCCTGCTAGACCTGTACATCTGAATGGTCCCTGTTAGACATGTACATCTGAATGGTTCCTGCTAGACATGTACATCTGAATGGTCCCTGCTAGATAATGTACATCTGAATGGTTCCAGCTAGACATGTACATCTGAATGGTCCATACTAGACATGTACATCTGAATGATCCATGCTAGATAATGTACATCTCAATGGTCTCTGCTAGACACATATCTGAATGGTTCCTGCTAGACATGTACATCTGAATGGTCCCTGCTAGACATATACATCTGAATGGTTCCTGCTAGACATGCACATCTGCATGGTCCCTGCTAGACATGTACATCTGAATGGTTCCTGCTAGACATGTACATCTGAATGGTTCCTGCTAAACATGTACATTTGAATGTTCGCTGCTAGACATGTACATCTGAATGGTTCCTGTTAGACATGTACATCTGAATGGTCCCTACTAGACATGTACATCTGAATGGTTCGTGCTAGACATGTACATCTGAATGGTCCCTACTAGACAATTACATCTGAATGGTCCCTGCTAGACATGTACATCTGAATGGTCCCTGCTAGACATGTACATCTGAATGGTCCCTACTAGACATGTACATCTGAATGGTTCCTACTAGACATGTACATCTGAATGGTTCCTGCTAGACATGTACATCTGAATCGTCCCTGCTAGACATGTACATCTGAATGGTCCGTACTAGACATGTACATCTGAATGGTCCTTGCTAGACATGTACATCTGAATGGTTTATACTAGACATGTACATCGGAATGGTTCCTGCATGACATGCACATCTGAATGGTTTCTGCTAGACATGTATATCTGAATGGTCCCTGTTAGACATATACATCTGAATGGTTCCTACTAGATATGTACATCTGAATGGTTCCTGCTAGACATGCACATCTGAATGGTTCCTGCTAGACATGTACATCTGAATGGTCTCTACTAGACATGTACATCTGAATGATCCCTACTAGACATGTACATCTGAATGGTCCCTACTAGACATGTACATCTGCATGGTTCCTACTAGACATGTACATCTGAATGGTTCCTACTAGACATGTACATCTGAATGATCCCTGCTAGACATGTACATCTGAATGGTCCCTGTTAGACATATACATCTGAATGGTCCATACTAGACATGTACATCTGAACGGTCCCTGCTAGATAATGTACATCTGAATGGTTCCTGTTAAACATGCACATCTGAATGGTCCCTGCTAGACATGTGCATCTGAATGCTCCCTGTTAGACATGTACATCTGAATGGTCCATACTAGACATGTACATCTGAATGGTCCCTGCTAAATAATGTGCATCTGAATGGTTCCTGTTAGACATGTACATCTGAATGGTTCCTGCTAGACATGTACATCTGAATGGTTCTTGCTAGACATGCACATCTGAATGGTTCCTGCTAGACATGCACATCTGAATGGTTCCTGGCAGACATGTACATCTGAATGGTCCCTACTAGACATGTACATCTGAATGGTCTCTACTAGACATGTACATCTGAATGGTCCCTACTAGACATGTACATCTGCATGGTTCCTACTAGACATGTACATCTGAATGATCCCTACTAGACATGTACATCTGAATGGCCCCTACTAGACATGTACATCTGAATGGTTCCTGGTAGATATGTACATCTGAATGATCCCTGCTAGATAATGTACATCTGAATGGTCCCTGCTAGATAATGTACATCTGAATGGTGCCTACTAGAAATGTACATCTGAATGGTCCCTACTAGACATGTACATATGAATGGTTCCTACTAGACATGTACATCTGAATGGTCCCTACTAGACATGTTCATATCAATGGTCCCTGCTAGATAATGTACATCTGAATGGTCCCTGCTAGACATGTACATCTGAATGGTCCCTGCTAGATAATGTACATCTAAATGGTTCCTGCTAGACATGTACATTTGAATGGTCCCTGCTAGACATGTACATCTGAATGGTTCCCGCTAGACATCTACATCTGAATGATCCATGCTAGACCTGTACATCTGAATGGTCCCTGTTAGACATGTACATCTGAATGGTTCCTGCTAGACATGTACATTTGAATGGTCCCTGCTAGATAATGTACATCTGAATGGTTCCTGCTAGACATGTACATCTGAATGGTCCCTGCTAGACATGCACATCTGAATGGTCCCTGTTAGACATGTACATCTGAATGGTCCCTGATAGATAATGTACATCTGAATGGTTCCCGCTAGAAATGTACATTTTAATGGTCCCTGCTAGCCATGTACATCTGAATGGTTCCTGCTAGACATGTACATCTGGATAATCCCTGCTAGACCTGTACATCTGAATGGTCCCTGTTAGACATGTACATCTGAATGGTTCCTGCTAGATAATGTACATCTGAATGGTTCCAGCTATACATGTACATCTGAATGGTCCATACTAGACATGTACATCTGAATGGTCCCTGCTAGATAATGTACATCTGAATGGTTACTGTTAGACATGTACATTTGAATGGTCCCTGCTAGAAATGTACATCTGAATGGTTCCTGTTAGACATGTACATCTGAATGGTCACGGCTAGACATGTACATCTGAATGGTCCCTGTTAGAAATGTACATCTGAATGGTCCCTGATAGAGAATGTACATCTGAATGATTCCTGCTAGACATGTACATTTGAATGATCCCTGCTAGGCCTGTACATTTGAATGGTTCCTGCTAGACATGTACATCTGAATGATCCCTGCTAGACCTGTACATCTGAATGGTCCCTGTTAGACATGTACATCTGAATGGTTCCTGCTAGACATGTACATCTGAATGGTCCCTGCTAGATAATGTACATCTGAATGGTTCCAGCTAGACATGTACATCTGAATGGTCCATACTAGACATGTACATCTGAATGATCCATGCTAGATAATGTACATCTCAATGGTCTCTGCTAGACACATATCTGAATGGTTCCTGCTAGACATGTACATCTGAATGGTCCCTGCTAGACATATACATCTGAATTGTTCCTGCTAGACATGCACATCTGCATGGTCCCTGCTAGACATGTACATCTGAATGGTTCCTGCTAGACATGTACATCTGAATGGTTCCTGCTAAACATGTACATTTGAATGTTCGCTGCTAGACATGTACATCTGAATGGTTCCTGTTAGACATGTACATCTGAATGGTCCCTACTAGACATGTACATCTGAATGGTTCGTGCTAGACATGTACATCTGAATGGTCCCTACTAGACAATTACATCTGAATGGTCCCTGCTAGACATGTACATCTGAATGGTCCCTGCTAGACATGTACATCTGAATGGTCCCTACTAGACATGTACATCTGAATGGTTCCTACTAGACATGTACATCTGAATGGTTCCTGCTAGACATGTACATCTGAATCGTCCCTGCTAGACATGTACATCTGAATGGTCCGTACTAGACATGTACATCTGAATGGTCCTTGCTAGACATGTACATCTGAATGGTTTATACTAGACATGTACATCGGAATGGTTCCTGCATGACATGCACATCTGAATGGTTTCTGCTAGACATGTATATCTGAATGGTCCCTGTTAGACATATACATCTGAATGGTTCCTACTAGATATGTACATCTGAATGGTTCCTGCTAGACATGCACATCTGAATGGTTCCTGCTAGACATGTACATCTGAATGGTCTCTACTAGACATGTACATCTGAATGATCCCTACTAGACATGTACATCTGAATGGTCCCTACTAGACATGTACATCTGCATGGTTCCTACTAGACATGTACATCTGAATGGTTCCTACTAGACATGTACATCTGAATGATCCCTGCTAGACATGTACATCTGAATGGTCCCTGTTAGACATATACATCTGAATGGTCCATACTAGACATGTACATCTGAACGGTCCCTGCTAGATAATGTACATCTGAATGGTTCCTGTTAAACATGCACATCTGAATGGTCCCTGCTAGACATGTGCATCTGAATGCTCCCTGTTAGACATGTACATCTGAATGGTCCATACTAGACATGTACATCTGAATGGTCCCTGCTAAATAATGTGCATCTGAATGGTTCCTGTTAGACATGTACATCTGAATGGTTCCTGCTAGACATGTACATCTGAATGGTCCCTGTTAAACATGTACATCTGAATGGTCCCTTATAGACATGTACATCTGAATGGTTCCTGTTAGACATGTACATTTGAATGGTCCCTGCTAGACATGTGCATCTGAATGGTTCCTACTAGACATGTACATCTGAATGGTTCCTGCTAGACATGTACATCTGAATGGTCCTTGCTAGACACGTATATCTGAATGGTTCATGCTAGACATGTACATCTGAAATGTTCCTTCTAAGCATGTACATCTGAATGGTCCCTTCTAAGCATGTACATCTGAATGGTCCCTGCTAGACATGTACATCTGAATGGTTCCTGTGGATACTTCATGTTGAATTTCAAATTTAAGAAGTGTTTGAAGGGGTGATCAGAATCCGTATATCGAAGAACAGACAACACAATGACTAAAAGAAAAAGTACAAAAGAACAAACAACGATCTACGAAACATACATTTAAAACTAAAGATCAATTAACACGAACCCCATTAAAAATCGGGAGTGAACTCAGGTGCTCCAGACGGGTAAGCAGTGCCTGCTCCACTAGTGACACCCGTCGTGTTAATCTAGTTACAAATCCGGTCATAAGTCATGAATGAAGAAAGGACCCGGAATTGCTTACGACACGTGGAACATATCCGTGGTCATTTGTAGCACAGATATTCCATAGCGGTCAACCAAGTCATGGTGGCGGCCGTAAAACATTCGAAGTGATGACTTCAACTTAACTAAGAGGAACCTTTGATTCAGTAGCTTCCTTGTTAGCACCAACCCTCTATCATGGCAATCCTGATAGGAAACACAAGCTCTGGAATATCGTATCAACTGAGAGATATATACTCCATATGCAGGTGCTGCTGGAATGTTGCTACATAAGAGTGGGGAGCAGGTGATTGATATTTAAAGTCATTATCAAATAACGATGTACTCTACCAACAAGATTAGTTTTGTTACGCTATCTGTATTTGTTTATGTATGGTGGTGTCCAACACATTGTATGTTGTATTTTCCCCGTCTTGTTTATGTTGCCAGTTTCGCTGAACTGTCCATTGTTCATTGCCCCTTTGGTATTCTTGGACATGTATTTATTAGTGTTAGCTCACTGTAACAGCAATCCACAGATAAGTCATCCACACCCGAATACATTATCCTGATTCTGAGCTAACCAGTAATTTGTAATATCAGTTAATACTACGTGCTTTGCGACTGACAGCATATTAAATACATTGTCGTGTGCGTCGGTCCGATTGGTCCTCGAACTACCATCACACGGGTCGGACATGTAAATCATTATATCACAAGCGCGGATTCAAATGTAAGTGGTTAGATGGTCAATTTAAGCAAGCTTAAGGATAACAATAATCTATTTATATAATCACCATAGATACCTAATACAGCTAACTTACATCCTTGGTGAAGAGTATAAGAATAAATATTAAACAACTATTGCTTAAGATTGGATTTAATGGCAACAAATATAAGAATGTAGTGGGAATCTTAACACATGTTACATTAAAGAGGAATACACGATTAACTCATTCCGTGATGCAATCATTCGCAAAAATGCAAATTTACAGCCAGGCCATGAATAATTCATATTAGTTGCTTTAAATTAGCACTTTAACATAACCAAAAGTTATTTTAATTTTAAATAAGTATAGCTTATGATTTCCATAATCACAGATATCAACCACTTAAAAAAGTTAAATTCTTTAAGTCTTTGCTTCCCTTTGTCACTGTTAGAATCTTTTTTTTTTTAATAATTGTAACCTTATCTTCTGTAAATGTGTGATGTAGAAATTTCAAATTATAGTCATGTTTAATATGTTATAATTTGCACTTTTACATTATGAGATTAGAAATAAAATAACTCATGTTGTCTGATTTCACACGTATATTTAAATTTCACCCAGTTTTATGTGAGGATTGGCATTTTACTTACACGTGGAAAACACTTGCACGACCGCATCATTTCACTCTGTGTGGAGGTTTGGAAACATAACACTAGTTTAAACCCGCCCTTTATTTTATTGAAGTTCCTGTACCATTTCAAGAAAGTGAGCGGTCATGTATATGTGTGTTAGGAGTATCAATATTACTTGTTTCTTTTATTGTATTCTGGAACTGGTCTGACGGTGCAGTATTGTTTTTCTTCATTTTATTACAAGAAACCAGTTTCAGAATTATTCTGCGTTGGTAACAGTTTTGCACTAATACGAAGGAAAGCTTATTAGGGATCTTCTCAAGAAATGTCTCCAAACTTGAAATTTATATTTTGAAATATGTATATACTTTCAACTCTTTGATTAGTAAACTGTCACTACTACCCTGTTCTATTGGAATTTCTTTATTAGTTAGAAGCAAGTACGAAGTAAGAAGCTAAAATTTAATATTAAGGCTTCCTATCAGAAATTCGATGGTCGCCATCATAAATCGATTGATCCGTAAAGAATTTTGATCTATCAAATGTTGTATGCAGATCTGCTCAAAAATAAACTCTCTGTTTCAATATCTGGATATGACAATCATAAAAAAGAATGGCCAACTTAGATACAAATACCTTGTGCTAGGAAAAGCAGATCTTATTTTGTAAAACACCACTCTGATTCTACCAAAAAGTTCTCTGAAACTGATATCTTCAACATGCTCGAGGTTTTGATTGACAACATATTTGCTATGTTTGGTGGACGTGTTTTTCAACAGGCAGTCGGCATACCTATGGGTACAAACTGTGCTTCTCTTCTTGCCAACTTGTTCCTTTATTCGTATGAGGCAGACTTCATACAGGGACTTCTCACGAAACACGAAAAGAAGCTAGACCGATCCTTTAATTTCAGGTTCCGCTATATAGATGATGTCCTTTCACTACATAATTATAGGCTTGGTGACTTTGTTGATCGCATCTATCCCATTGAGCTTGAAATAAAGGATACCACAGATACAGATAGGTCTGCATCATACCTTGACCTACACCTCGAAATCGACAGTGAGGGTCGGTTAAGAACGAAGCTTTACGACAAAAGAAATGATTTCAATTTTCCCATTGTGAACTTTCCATTTATATGCAACAACATTCCAGCAGCACCTGTATATGGAGTATATATATATATATATATATATATATATCTCAGATGATACGATATTCGAGAGCTTGTCGTTCCTATCAGGATTTCCTTGATAGAGGGTTGCTGCTAACTAGGAAGCTACTGAACCAAGGGTTCCTTTTGGTAGAGTTGAAGTCATGACTTCGAAAATTTCACGGTCACCACCATGACTTGGTTGACCGTTATGGAATATCTATGTCACAAATGACCACGGATATGTTCCACTTGTCGCAAACACTTCCCGGTCCGTTCCTCATTCACGACTTATTACCGGATTTGTAACTAGATTAACACGACGGGTGCCACTAGTGGAACAGGAACTGCTTACCCTACTGGAGCACCTGAGTTCACCCCCGGTTTTTAGTGGGGTTCGTGTTACTCGATCTTTAGTTTTATATGTATGTTTTGTAGATTGTTGTTTGTCCTTTTTGTGCTTTTTCTTTTGGCCATTGTGTTCTGTGATTATGATTACCCCTTTGGTATCTTCAAACTCTTCAGTTGTACTGTTGTACTGTTATTGTCTGTGTTTAATTATAAACTAGCCATTGTATTGGTGATCATTTTATTCTTCCATGTAGATATCTAGATAAGTGTGATAACTAAATATAAGGTTAACATAACCATGAAACAATTTTGTTTTGGTTGCAAATAATTTGACAAAGATTATTCTGACTTAATTATTATTTACTTACTATGCTGTAGTTAACTATATGCATATTTTACTATGTATAAAAATAAAAACAAAATAACATGACTTATCACCGGGTTTGTAACTAGAGTAACACGACAAGTGCCACTAGGAACACAGGATGTGTTTACCCTTTCGGAGCACCTGAGTTCACCCACGCACAGTTTTCAATGGTGTTCGTGTTGCTCAGTTGATTGTTTTCTTTGTAGTGTTATGTGGATAATAGTTTTTATTTTTGTTCTTTTTCTTTTCGCCATTGTGTTGTTTGTTCTTCGATTAACAACTTCTGATTTTCCCTTTGGTATCTTCCAACATTTCTTAAGAGACGCTTGTACCATAAAGAAGCAATATTGATGTAAAAAGCTTTCTTGTAGGAACTACACGTTGTTAAACATATTTTATTCATTGTTTTCGTTTTATTTGTATGCTGATTTCTATAGTAAGGATTTGGTTAATGTTTCCTTATCGTTCTGTAGATGTTATTAAACTCGACATAAATTGTTTTACTGTGATATATGATAACTCACTCTATACCATCTATGTTCCATGGTCCAGTAACCTAATCGAGTGGGATTGTTTCAATATCCATTTTATTTGGCAATGTTTAATAACAGTACAAAACAGTAATAATCTCCAAGATTTTATAAAATATAAAACGTATAATGTCTGGTTAATATGAGATTTTCATTGTTTTCCTGATTGGACAAAATGACTTTTTCGAAAAAAGTACAGAAATCAAATACATTAATCTACATATATTTGATAATGGGTAAATATCAAAACAATATACTGCTTTTAGTCTGCTTCCTTTGATAATATATTTCTTAGATGTATGTATAACACAGAAATGTAATCAGGACATTCATCTTAATTTTGTTATTTTTAGACCTAGCAAAATTACGCAATGACACTAACATGTATTTAAGTCCATGGTGTCTGTTATTAAAACATGGTTTAACCTTTCTTAGAAACAACAACTTAAATAACAATTAAAAGCAAAATATCACTGGATAGAAGTTTAGGGATTACATAACATACATATTAAGAGGAGGCTTAGATTTTGGTGGTCAATCATTCCACAGATATCAACAACACATCGACCAACCACATTTCACCTCAAACAACTGAACACAAAAAAGACGTTGGTTTTGGATAGACACAAACATGTTGATGTGTTAAGCGGAATGAAGCGCCCTCAATTGTTAATTGAATTTGCAATGCCTATACTGATAATAAAAAACAACGAACAAAATAAGTTAGAATCGTTTCCACTCGAACAGACCACACAATATCACAAAAATGAATGACACAAAACATTGGAAGTACAATAACAGAATCCGTGAACCAATGAATGCAAGTAGTTAACTGATTACTAGCTAGGAAGGTAGAATGTGTTGATTGAAGACATTTACTCTTAGACATAGGACAGGAAATATTAAGGTTACTGCTAAAAAGTTTAACATCAATTCATCATAAATATCTAAAATGAAGTATGCATTAGACCTCAACTACAAGCTAGATTGTGTTTCTTACAAACTACGGGGTGTAAACAATCCATTGATGTTATTATAAGATGAATACCAACAATGAATAATACCATATCCCGTTCACCTGTATAACCATTATGATAGGTAAAACAGGGTATATTGGAAAGGATGCAAAAATATTGACTTTAAATATACGTCCATTTTTTACATAATGTTATGACATCGCTACACAGACAGATTTATAATTAATATCCAACGAAAGAAGGGGTGTATCCCCCCACGGAGGAACCGAGGTCATATTATATACTATTAAGTTCCATCCAAAGGGTGTTTACTTTGCTTTTCAAACGTCAAATTGAGATTTTCACGAATTTTCAGTTGCACCCATCTTCCTTCCTGTGAAATGTACAATGAGGTAACATCTATATATTATTTTATCTAACAATATCCAGGAACATGTGTTGTCCCATACTAACATCTACATATTCTTTTATCTAACAATATCCAGGAACATGTGTTGTCCCATACTAACATCTACATATTCTTTTATCTAACAATATCCAGGAACATGTGTTGTCTCATACTAACATCTACATATTCTTTTATCTAACAATATCCAGGAACATGTGTTGTCTCATACTAACATCTACATATTCTTTTATCTAACAATATCCAGGAACATGTGTTGTCTCATACTAACATCTACATATTCTTTTATCTAACAATATCCAGGAACATGTGTTGTCTCATACTAACATCTACATATTCTTTTATCTAACAATATCCAGGAACATGTGTTGTCTCATACTAACATCTACATATTCTTTTATCTAACAATATCCAGGAACATGTGTTGTCCCATACTTGATTCGGATCAGTATAAAATATATATATTTTGCTTGATTTTTTGAAAATTGTGCTACAAAGCACAATGTTTTTATAAAACTTGTAAAAAAGTGTTTTCATGCTAACTAGAACATGTAATATAATGATTAATGTCGTAACAAATTGACAATATGTCCTCCTTCCTGTTTGTCTATTGCTTCTGTTTTTTTTCTGTAATCTGTAAATCTAACGTTAACTTAAAAGTGAGAGCTGCACCACAGTTAGCCTGTAAATCAAAATGTGATCCTGGTCTATTCCAAATAACGATCAATTAAAGTATTTATTTCAGATTATTTTCAGTACTTCAGACTTAGCATATGTTCAACCTGACGATTTTAAACACCATCACCGGGTCGCGTATATATTGTTTTCATGGTAATTGTATAATGATTTTAAACATTCTCCATGCTTTTACATAGATTTCTATCAAATTTCAATTTTCAAGAACTCAAAATTTAAAGAAGGTGAGGAGCCTTTGTATTGGTAATAAATAAGTGTAAGTCAGAGAATATAATTTTTGGGGACAGACAAAAGCCTAAAGGTCGAATTATCAAATATTCCCATTTGACTAATACATTCAATATCAAGTATAGATACAAATAATGCAAGATCTTTCTCTGATTGATGTTAAGACATGCGTACTGATGTAATTGATGAGATAATATGTATTCACTTTCCCAGGGAATCTCATCTCGCTACCGATTCGGTGTTTTTGTTATTTTTTGGAGGGGAAGTTTGTATTATCTGAGATTTTATTAATATATATATTCTGCTGAAAGAGCTTGTAGCTTCAACTAGCAGTTAAATCAGTACATGTATGCTTCATTTTTTATTACAATACTATTTTAAATTCAATATTCAATTGCAAGTCCGCTTCGATCTACGAGTAAAAATGATGTTTTGTTCGTCTTTATTCACATTTAATGTGAATGGAATTAAAGTTTTATTTATGTGATTTTATTGTTGCATATACTAGTTTCTAACACGATTACTATATCAGATCACGTTCGTGTCCTTAACAGTAACACGACATGTGCCACTAGTGGAGCAGGAACAGTCTGCCCCTCCGGAACAACGCTTGCGCTCAACCCCGTTGTATTATAAATCCTTCTTCGATATTACAGCTTCTAATTACCCCTTTGGTAACTTCAAACATGTCTCAGAACATATTATTCATTATTTGTCGCTGGTTTGCCACGACAAACATTACTTTCTTTAGATGTTTATGACTAATTGATATTGAATCTGTTAAATAACATCAGTTTATATGAGTTCTCACTGACCATGATATTTACTGTCCGCATTGACATGAGTTCTCACTGACCATGATATTTACTGTCCGTATTTATATGAGTTCTCACTGACCATGATATTTACTGTCCGTATTTATATCAGTTCTCACTGACCATGATATTTACTGTCCGTATTTATATCAGTTCTCACTGACCATGATATTTACTGTCCGTATTTATATGAGTTCTCACTGACCATGATATTTACTGTCCGTATTTATATGAGTTCTCACTGACCATGATAATTACTGTCCGTATTTATATGAGTTCTCACTGACCATGATATTTACTGTCCGTATTTATATGAGTTCTCACTGACCATGATATTTACTGTCCGTATTTATATGATTGACATTTGTGATATTGTGTGCTCTTTTGTTTTGGTGGAAATGAATCTGTCCAGTTTTTGAAGCGTTTTTGGAATTGTTTGTTTATATCAATGGTGATCCACTGACAAAGAGGAGGTATGGGATTTCGTTAATAGGTTTAACACGTCACATTGACCTCTCCAATGATTTGATGTTAAAGGCATTTGCTCGTTTTGTTGATACTAGTGAAATGGTTGAATATCATAGTTTTAACTCTTTCTCTCTCCATCAGATAATTTACATAAATTACAATATCTAAACAGACGGAGCTAAAAGTCACATCCCTAAAGAATAATTAACTGAATTAAGTAAATGCCTGGTTTTCTCAATGAAAACATCGGTGAAATTGGAAACATGGTACTCAGATGCCCCTTCAAATATTTTGCATTGAACTTCGTGATATTTTGTTCCAAATGTGGTACCTTTTAAGCGTAAAATAGATATTATGCGAATATATGCCGGAAAAGCTGGAAGATATCAAAAGGATAATCAGAAGCTGTAACTCGAAGAAGGACAGGCAATACAATGTCCAATATGAAGGACAAAAGGAAAAACAATGATCTACACTACACCACAGAAGACAAAAGGAGAAACAATGATCTACACTACACCACAGAAGACAAAAGGAGAAACAATGATCTACACTACACCACAGAAGACAAAAGGAGAAACAATGATCTACACTACACCACAGAAGACAAAAGGAGAAACAATGATCTACACTACACCACAGAAGACAAAAGGAGAAACAATGATCTACACTACACCACAGAAGACAAAAGGAGAAACAATGATCTACACTACACCACAGAAGACAAAAGGAGAAACAATGATCTACACTACACCACAGAAGACAAAAGGAGAAACAATGATCTATACTACACCACAGAAGGCAAAAGGAGAAACAATGATCTACACTACACCACAGAAGACAAAAGGAGAAACAATGATCTACACTACACCACAGAAGACAAAAGGAGAAACAATGATCTACACTACACCACAGAAGACAAAAGGAGAAACAATGATCTACACTACACCACAGAAGACAAAAGGAGAAACAATGATCTACACTACACCACAGAAGACAAAAGGAGAAACAATGATCTACACTACACCACAGAAGACAAAAGGAGAAACAATGATATACACTACACCACAGAAGACAAAAGATTGAGCATCATGAACAAAACTAACAACTTAGGGTAAATTCAAAATATGAAAACAATGATAGTATAATCCGATGATAACGATTGTTAAAATTCGCGCATAAATATAGATTCTCCTTCAGTTGTGATATTTCTCCACTCAAAAGAGATAAATTTAAAATTTTAACCACAATCCGTCAGGCGAGTGATTAAAATTTTAAATTTAACTCTCGAGTGGAGAAATATCGTAACCCACATGGGCAACTGAAGGAGAATTTGTTTCTCCCATTATTTAACACGAACTTTATTTCAAAATCCTTTGGCGGACCTCCTCTACACAATTATGTTGCTAGGAAAAGGGGGGGGGGGGATAAGGCACGAAACATTTTAATCCTCTAGAGGATTATAGATTTTTCCACCACTGGTTCAGCGGGGTCAAAACGCCGTAATAATGGGAGAAAAACAGTGTTTTTTTTGAAGTTTCTCCCCCTGTATTTTTAATCTCTTCATTTTATATTGTTTTATTTTTCTGCACTAACATTCGGTCATCTGCTATTAATTTGTACCATTAGAAAATGAAATATCAGTAGGTGTATCAGTATGATAATAAAAAATATATGAACCTAAAATACATTTAAATTCAATGTGATAATAAAGACAGTTATCGACTCATTATGACAACACTGTTTACAATTCTCTGTTCACAATTCATGGTTAATTATTGATGTTATTCAATAATAGTTGTATCTGTATTAACGCTTTCAATAGAGAAATTCACATGGTTCCTACTGATAACTAATTATATCTACGAATTTATAAGTATTATGTTACTTTCATTTTACTACATATGTTTGCTATAACTAACTGAGATCAATTACCAATGATTGACAGATCTTAATAAGACACATTATATTTTTTTACTTTCAGAATGACGAAACATGTGCAGCCAATTTATATTAAATTTAAATCAACTAAGCATTCTGGATTTCTTGAATGAAATATTCTTAAGCAGATAATTTATGTAAACTTTGAAAATTGTTTACAAGTTGGAATTTAACACAACAAATATTTAGCACGTTTGGTGAACCGGAGAAAATGAAACAACGAACCTTTAGTTCAGACAGTCTACTACTGTGTACAGGTATGTGTTTCTGCTATCATACATTTTGACCATGACAATCGTAAGGTATTTAAAAAGAAGAGTTTGAAAATACCAAAGGGGTAATCAGAATTCGTATATCGAAGACAAATGACAACACAATGGCCAACAGAAAAAGTACAAAAGGACAAACAACGATCTACAAAATATGCATATAAAACTAAAGATCGAGTAACATGAACCCCACTAAAACTCAGGGGTGAATTCCGGTGTTCCGGAAGGGTAAGCATTTCCTGCCCCGCTAGTGGCACCGGTCTTGTTAATCTAATTACAAACTCGGTGAATGAATGAGGACAGGACCGGGAAGTATTTACAATATGTGGAACATATCCGTGGACATTTCCGACAAGGATATTCCATTTATTTCACACTCGTCTCACACAATGTTTGCAATATGAACAATTTCTAATGTTACAGAAACACGAGTTGCGTCTCTAAGCTAGAGGTTCACATGAGCTCGACCCGTAAGCGCATTATATATGTCTTTATGTTAAATTTCGTGCAAATTGTAATCGCTATATTGCAATATATTCATATCGGAATGAGGGTTTGGTCCCATAAAACTATGCCAGTTATGATTGAATTACCTGTACCATGCCAGGGGAGGAAGTAAGCGGTCATATATTTGTGTGTTAGGGATATCAAGCCAGGAAAGTAAGCGGTCATGTATTTGTGTGTTAGGGACATTAAGCCAGGAAAGTAAGCGGTCATGTATTTGTGTGTTAGGAGTATCAAGTCAGGAAAGTAAGCGGTCATGTATTTGTGTGCTAGGTGTAACAAGCCAGGAAAGAGAGCGGTCATGTATTTGTGTGTTAGGGGTATCAAGCCAGGAAAGTAAGCGGTCATGTATTTGTGTGTTAGGGGTATCAAGCCAGGAAAGTAAGCGGTCATGTATTTGTGTATTAGGGGTATCAAGCCAGGAAAGTAAGCGGTCATGTATTTGTGTGTTAGGGGTATCAAGCCAGGAAAGTAAGCGGTCATGTATTTGTGTGTTAGGGATATCAAGCCAGGAAAGTAAGCGGTCATGTATGTGTGTGTTAGGAATATCAAGCCAGGAAAGTAAGCGGTCATGTATTTGTGTGTTAGGGGTATCAAGCCAGGAAAGTAAGCGGTCATGTATTTGTGTGTTAGGGGTATCAAACCAGGAAAGTAAGCGGTCATGTATTTGTGTGTTAGGGATATCAAGCCGGAAAAGTAAGCGGTCATGTATTTGTGTGTTAGGGGTATCAAACCAGGAAAGTAAGCGGTCATGTATTTGTGTGTTAGGGATATCAAGCCAGGAAAGTAAGCGGTCATGTATTTGTGTGTTAGGGGTATCAAGCCAGGAAAGGAAGCGGTCATGTATTTGTGTGTTAGGGGTATCAAGCCAGGAAAGTAAGCCGTCATGTATTTGTGTGTTAGGGATATCAAGCTAGGAAAGTAAGCTGTCATGTATTTATGTGCTAGGTGTAACAGGCCAGGAAAGTGAGCTGTCATGTATTTGTGTGTTAGGGGCATCAAGCTAGAAAAGTAAGCGGTCATGTATTTGTGTGTTAGGTGTAACAAGCCAGGAAAGTGAGAGGTCATGTATTTGTGTGTTAGGTGTAACAAGCCAGGAAAGTGAGAGGTCATGTATTTGTGTGTTAGGTGTAACAAGCCAGGAAAGTGAGAGGTCATGTATTTGTGTGTTAGGTGTAACAAGACAGGAAAGTGAGAGGTCATGCATTTGTGTGTTAGGGGCATCAAGCCAGGAAAGTGAGCTGTCATGTATTTGTGTGTTAGGGATATCAAGCCAGGAAAGTAAGCGGTCATGTATTTGTGTGCTTGGGATATCAAGCCAGGAAAGTAAGCGGTCATGTATTTGTGTGTTAGAGGTATCTGCCAGGAAATTAAGTTGTCATGTATTTGTGTCTTAGGAGTATCAAGCCAGGAAAGTAAGCTATCATGTATTTGTGTGTTAGAGGTATCAAACCAGGAAAGTAAGCTGTCATGTATTTGTGTGTTAGGGGTATCAAGCCAGGAAAGTAAGCGGTCATGTATTTGTGTGTTAGTGGTCATGTATTTGTGTGTTAGGGATATCGATTTTGACTCTTTCTACGATTTTCTATTGGAACTGTTCAGACGGCATGGTATTTTTTGCTTTTCATATTATGCTACTTCATGCCAAGTACAATTGCATTTCCATTTTTAGTTTTTATAGACAATTGTCATATTTTCCTCATTAGAGCATATTTTAATCTTTAGACCACATGAACTTTAACTTAATATACTACGCGTCCTAAATGTGGGCAAACTTGCATTTGATTATCCACAGCAATAGTATATGATTTAACTTTGGACTAAAGTCTTGAACACATTATACCATGTACCCGTCATTTGTACAATGCTGAATCTACATTTCATCCAACTTAGGATGAACAACATGTGTACATATGTGAAACTTCTCTTACTAAGAATTATTATCCATTGTTATTCCATTTGATTAAGAACTCATACAGGAGAAAATTTAAATGCAATTTATTAAACAAGTTTGTTTTAAACAATCTTTCCTGTGGATTTCATTGTTGCTTTGTTTGCGTTATTTATTATTAATATTCTTGTTGATATTAAAATGCATGTATATTAAATATAAACCATCGCGGTTGAAGAAAAATTTGAAGATATCAAAGGGGTAAGCCGTATAACTCTGAAGAAGACAGTGCTATGACCCACAAAACATTACATGGAAAAATAACGAACGTGCAACAAGAACGCCACTAAAATAGGGAGTGAACTCATGTGGTATCGAAGTTGTAAGACAATTGTATCGAAATGTTCCTTAGTATTGAAGACTAATTGCTGAAATATAATCCATTATTTAAGTAAACGTTGTTAGAGAATACTGAAAGGGCGATGCAAAATGGACAATACAGAGAAACTGTTTTCCTTAGTGTACTATCCCCATTGGAAAAATTATTTAGCAATTCCCGAAGGAAGTTATACAATGAATTCCTGTCTAAAAACATATGTCTAAAATGTCCTTAAATGTCGTTAAAAAAAGAAAGACATAATGCAAATTCAAAACTGGGTCATACAACATTATAATCAACAGGCAAGGATTTGATCTTTCCTCTAAATGCAATTTCGGAAAGACGCCTCACTTTTTGTATAAATTAACAAATGAAGTGATTGGAAAGTGTCCGTAATATATTGAGGTTAAAAGCAGTATTGGTCAGAATCAAAATCTATAACAGTTTTATTTGACACCAATATTCAATGTAATCTGTTCCAAATATTTATTTCAAATAACTGAAGTGACATATCACATTGGTATTTGCAGATTGAGAAAGACTACACTTCTTTCTCACTAAGCCTTAATAATGTTTATGGACGTAGGTCTTCCTATTCTAAGTTATATGTAGTGTCTTAGACAATTTGTTTTATATATTTTTATTGGATACTTCATGCAAAGCCTCTCTTCGTATATTGGAACTGTTGTTTTTTCTAAAGATTTAGCAACAGAAAACATGTTGAGCATATTAAATGAAATCGTGGAACAACTTTAATATATTAAAGATTTCCAGAGAAAACATAAAGACTCGTTAAAGACTTTCCTCTTGCGAGTGTCACAGCGATATGCAATGCATGTTTCGTTGGTAAATTACAAATAGTGGAGCCTCTTTTAGGCAGATATGAAGGTTACACAATAGCTCTGAAGCCCGGTTTTGACCGATGATATCATATATGTTACATCCAGTTGTTTGTGGGAGAACTCATGTCTTATTTACGTAATGTGTTAGTGCATAGTGATGTCCAACACATATTGGGTTGTGTTCTGGGTTTTTGTTGTCTTATGTACCCTATGGTGCCATTTTCTCTGAATAGTCCAATAGTGATTGTCCCTTCGGTATTTTCTAACGTTTATTTAATAACTGGGAAACACACTTAGTAGAGCATTTTGCAGACACAGCAATATTACGCTGTTTGTAAGGACACCTGGGTAATTGAGGAATCCAGTAGAGTCACGGTAGATCAAGTTCTTCATCTTTGGCTGAAATTCCAAAGTAACACAAAACAGACCTATGATGGACCAGTATTTCTTCTTTTGTAACTGTCGTCCAAGTTGTCCATTTATTACAGAATAGACCTGTTGAAAAATGCTACATTGATTCGAAAATGGTTTCTGGAAATTAGACCTCGTTCAAGTATTTGCAATGTTGGGATGTATAACAAGTAGCAAGACATCATGTAAGCATTGCATTCGAATACTATGCAAGCATCAAAGATATATTATTTGAATTTTATTTCCGACACAAAGATATATAGAAAGAAAGGCCAAAAGCAGCTTTGCTTTTCATTGTTGATCAGACTTTTTGGACATCTATTAACGTTTGTATTCATTGTAGAGATCATTGACATTAAGTTTGAAAAAGCACGTTGTTTAATTACCTCCATAGAACATCAAAAAATTAACTAGTCATGACTTATTTAAATAATTGACCGACTAATGTAAAACAATTGCCCTTTTCCTCGCATTTGTTATTCATGTGTGTTTTCATAGCCTGAACTAAAAATAAAAATCTTTTAAAAATAAACTAATGCGATGCCAGAAAAAAGAAAACATTTTGTTTGACTTCTTGTTTGTTTGTGTTAGGTAACGAGTATTGTCAGTTGAAATGCAAACACATTTATTATCTACACACGACAGCATAGTAAACCATGTACACATAATATTTATTTTAGACTAACGTTATACTGTCTTAGACCTGTGTTACATCATATCATACAAGGCGAGGTATAAGTTTTGAAAACAGCTGGCAATGACTTGTAGTTGTGTTGGGTTAACACTTTTTTTTTACAATACGATAGACTTTATCTGTTGGCTGCACATATTTCTTTCAATATCGTCTTAAAGGAATACATGGATTCATATGTCAAAGTTAAACATGGCTGGTAAACAGTGAATATTTTTCGATAATTTGATTTATGAACATATTTCCGTCACAAACTTGATCTTCTTGTATCTGGTTTTTAACGTGTTTTTCAGTAGCTGTTTTGATGTTTTACGTAATGGCTTCTCTATCATCTAGCACCAGGGCACTTGGTAATGTGTGGTTTGTTTCTTACTTAATTATTTAATGAAGGTTATCACTTACATAATGTTACAATCGTTTACGTCGTTTAATAATAGGACTAGGGATCATTAGTCGGATAATTAAAGCTTCTATGTTTTAAACATGAAAACGTTTTAAATCATTCACAAAATAACACGTTACAGTGTGCATAGACTGTTATAATGGGGACACGCGAGTGTGTCTAAGTTACGATGTTAAATAATTCCGTAATGGAGAATCTACAAGGTTTGAATGGAAATTTTGAAACTCAAAGTAGACATTAAAAAGCACAACAGGGGTTCTATATCCGAAAGTCTCAAAATATTTACGATGCGTTTTTACGCCACACATATTAAAAGGTTAAAGTTCATATATTCAAGAACAAAAGAATAAACTGAAAATTCAAAGAAAAATAATAATCCACTGTTCGAACAATAGTGTGACGTCAGAGAAATGCATTGTTTAAGAAATAAATCATGGAAGCCAGAATGTGTTGGGAGTTTTAACATGGATTGGAAGATATTAGTATTTTATCCCGAGCCAGAAGCGAGACTATCCGCCAATCCATGTTAAAACTCAAAACACATTCTGGCTTCCATGATTTATTTCGATTCTGATATGTCTAAGAGTACAAATACGGTAGCATACTTTGATTGGAAGACGGTAATTTATATTTACGTTTGCGGAAAATGTCGCAGACAATGTATGCTGCAAATGGAAAAGTCAGCCACATTCACCGGCGCATGTGCTAATGAGATTATACTGAATGTTAACAAAGCGAACGAAGGAGGTCATGTTAGAATTAATGATATACAATGACGCATGTAAGCTAAATGACATATTCTGCGAGAGAAAATATGTTTTGTTTCTCATATTTTCATTGCAATATGATTACCACTTACACATAACAGAACATCATCACAAAAAATATATTGTTATACTTTTATAAACCAATTTAGTATATCGAACGTTGGATTAATATAATCTTTAGGGAGTTAATCCTTTATTGTTTCGCCACTGATAAGACCGCCATTATGATCTATATAACACACCAAGAAATATAATATACAAACATTCTCCTCTTTAATATTTTAACAAGTTAGATATACAATATAGATATGATACAATAATAATGTTGTAAATATTAATAAACATTGATAAATGAATGGTTTAATTATTTTCTAATGGGATATGAAGGCTATAACCGTTATATTTCAAATAAAACAAACATTAAATAATACAGATGTTAATTGACTATAATTACTTTTATTGATGGTCTATTTGTAATTCAAGACTGGCAAATGTGTAAGTTAAGACTATTTTTAGCACACCTGATCAAAGATAATGTAAGTTTTTGCTATTACAATTCGTCGTATCCACCGTCTTTCATATTTAAATCATCTGAAGATATGTTTACTAAATTTGGCAATTGTGATCTTTGAGTTAGATTTTGAAAATGTAATAATTGATCACTCATGCAAAGATAAGAAACATTTAGCATACCTTTACCAAATTGATTTCTTCAATTGAGTGTCACTATATTGTTTTGAATCGCTCTCAAAGCAAAACGGGAAAAATAAAGCTTAATAAAAGGTTATATTTGACATATAATCAAATGTTCACCCCTCTGCAATTTTACAAACATTTTCTGAGGAATATACGATGTAATATTTATTTAAGATGTAAAATGATTTTTCCGTACAAACGTTTTAATGATGTAGTACTAGTTTAAGTGAATTCGACAATAAGCCCTTCAAAAATGGTCCGAATAAACTGCTGTAACGATATGCTGCAAATCGTGATATGATAATAAGCTTGCGAAGTTTTAAAGAATTGTCATTAAAAATTAAGGAGAAGTTCCGCATACAAACTTTTCTGACGGACAAGACGCACAAAAAGTCCTCCGTAAATAAGGGTAATAACAAAATTACCGAATTCCGAACAATCTTACAAAGGGAAAGTCAAAACTCATAATTATATAAACAGACAAAATCAGTCAACAACCGGAAAACTGTGAAAACTGTAATGATCCTGACTTGGTACAGGCATTTCGAAAGAAATGGTGGGTTGAATCAGATTTTAAAGCGCCAAACCTCCCGCTCTCATTACGGTTCAAAGTCTCCGGCTGTCACTATAACAGTATTTCAGTGCAGGAACAAAATAGGTAAAATAGTTGTCAAAACAGTACCATATTCAGTGAATGTAAATGTCAAAAACACTTTTACGTCACACATTGATAAAAAATATTTTTGACATTTTTCTTGACTTCTTTATCTTTATACATTTTCACTATATGAAAATGCATCGCTTATAATCGTTTCTGCAGAGACGAAATATATTTCGACAAGATCTTGGTATCGGAATATAAACTTTTTAAGAGATCGAATAAGGCAAATCTTTTAATAGCCCTGGTCCAGTAGCCTGTTTCTCAGAGGAAGATGACGTTTCAGGAAATCAGAAAGGGGGACACACATTATTGATATCCATAGATTCAGTTTTGTACGCGTGTTCACATGGTCATTGTCTAAAAAGGTCAAAGCCTTGGGTTTTTTTTACATTTTGCATTGAATGGAGCAAGAAAATATTTTACTAACCGCTTCAGAAAAGTAGAATTGTATTTTGCATGAAGTAATATTGTGACTGCAGTTTGAGACAAATGAATGTCACAGGTTAAAACGTTTAATATATGCGACGTTTGTGAAAAAGAAATAGAATTACAACATATTTTATTATACCTTACATTATATATAAAATAAAAGTGATGTTTTTACAAAATTGGTACCCCAGGGAAACATCACTGATGTTCACCGGTCGACAAATGTTATGTTCCATGTCTGTCAGGAAATGTATCTGTTTTTGCATTCCGGAATTACAATCTTGACCGGAAGTTAAAAACACAAATATGAAGTTTATGAAAACACAAGATAAAAACACACAAATAAGTGTTTATTGCATCCAACATTATTGTAAATAGAGTTTCGGTATAATAAAACAAGTATTGCCTGCACTTGCGGTGAACATCATAATTGTTCACCTTTGGGATGTTGTTTTCCCTCGGGAAAACAACACCTCTCGGGTGAACAATTATGATGTTCACCTTAAGTGCAGGCAATAATTGTATAATGTTACACTGTGTATATTTACGTTTATAGAATAAAATGGAAAACAAACAATACCACACTGTGGGAACAATTCCAAAATCATATATCTAAATCATAAAAAGAGGCAAAATAGAAAACCCGAACACAAGTACATGATAGCTCGCTTCCCTACCTTGGTACAGGCATTTCATTAAAAGTGGCGAGGTGAAGCTAATTTTATAGGTCAAAACCTCTCCTCTTAGTGAAATGATGGTGTAATAGTCTATGACGATTATTCATTGGAAATAGCCATACGCCTTTTCAGCAATTTGACATATAGATTTTGGCGATCGGCTTTAGATGTGGATTTCGTTAGGGAAACGCCAACCTCTTCTAGTACTCGATCAAATGTATCGGGTACAAATCGCGTTGTCTAATCCATGATATGTGAATAAACCAATTAAAATTCATAAGCACTCTCGTTTGTACAAACCTCAATGAAACCCAGCACGTGTCAAGCTGAAGTATATAGTAATAAATGTCAGCAGTGATATAGCCTATTATACAATCATAGTAGTTAATCAGCAGTATAGATTGGTGATTAAATTGCTATAATCTGTTACTATGTTGTTTATATCATGGAATTTCTTCTCAAATATCAACATAACTTTCTTTTTATAGTTTGTTCATAACAAAAATGAAATATGTTTATGCTTCAACTGCTTTCACTGGGTCCACATAACGTGTCAGATGCCTACTAATTGTAGACAAACTTAGGTATCAGGCGACCGTTTCACTAAAGTGATCGTAAATCGTAAGTCTAAGATCACTCTTAAGATTTTCTTACGTGCACGTATACGTGCGTTTCACTAAACTAGTCCTAATCTTAAGAGTTACGACTTGCGAAAAGTAACATCTCCTATAATGGAGGTAAAAAGATATATTGTATCATATATTTTATATAAGATGATTGAGTTTAGATGATTAACGCCACTTTCAGCAATATTTCAGCTATATCATGGCGACCAGTTTTAGTGGTGGAAGAAGCCGGAGAGAACCACCGACCACGGGCAAGCAACTGGTAAACTTTATCACTTGCGGTTGTGAGTCGAGTGCACCTTTTTTTGTAAATTTTATGCATAAACCTAACAGCTCGGAAGCTGATTACATTAATAATCACATTTTAAATGTGTTTAAATACCGTATACGTTTTTAATATTCAACTAATTATAAAACTCTAAAGTGATCTTTTAAATGAAGAAACCAAAGCTATCAGAAAAAAAAATGTTAAGTGTAAAATTTTACAAAAATTTGAGAAGAAATTTATTTTATGGAATATATTTTAGCAAATTTCATACTATAAGGAGAAATTTCAAAAATGTGACCATAGAATTGGCAATACATTCACATTCTGCACCGATATTCCGTTTGCGGCGCATTTTAATTGCGCGCGAAAAAAACCTTCATTTACGTGAAGACACACATGATATTTGTGGGATTTTTATGGTTACCTTTCTGTTTAAAGCATATTTCGTATTTTCATAATATTTTATGGTTGGGCACTGATGCTGCAATTTCTTTTTTACCTCTTTATTTACTTCTTTCACCATCAAGAAATTACTTATTCTTCCGTAAATGGCCGTTTTCGGGTGAAGACGACCGAGGTAAGAAGAGCCCACGTGCACTCGTCTTTACTCGTTGTGACATCCAATCAGAACGCCTCTAACAAGAAAAAAAATCGTTTAAATATATACCCTAAGCCGGGAATGTCACATTATATACCCTGTCTGATAGCTGAATAACAGATATATTACGGAATTAACCATTGTTTTTTTTTTATCAAATGCAGACTCCAACCGTATTAAATATATTTGTGTCTTTTATTTTAATTTTTTCGTATTTCTAGATGTCCTTTTCCGTACCTTTGACGTCATTCTTCAATGACGTCAAAATATGTGTCACGTCATATTTCATGTATGGGGTTTCTCATGAAGGAAAATACTGTACTTTCAACAAAATATTAGTGAGAAAAGCTCAAATATCAGTAGAAAGCTCCTTAGTTTACCAATCGGTGTCACAAAAGTCAATTTTATGTGATGTATATTTCATAACGCTCAATTTTATGATATTGATCTGATAATTTATGCAAATTAGTTACTGATCAATGGCGGGGGTCTCTAGGAGTTCGCGATAGTGAAAATTGTTGGTTTACGGAAGAAATAGGTACTTACATGCGTTGTTGGGAAAGCCCGGGTGATCTTCCACTCGTGATAGAAATTTTTGTTTCTTTTCGCTCGTTTCGCTGCGCTCCACTCGCGAAAAGACATAAAATTTATATCACTCGTGGAAGATCACCCGGTCTTTCCCAAGAACGTATGTAAGAACCTATTATTCTGTAACCACCGCCCACCACGCATATAAAATAATATGTTTCTTCAACACATAAAATAACAAAAATACACATCTTACAATATTAAACCTTAACATGTGCATACATGTACTGTTGATTTATGTTCAAAGTGAGTGTTTAACGCTTTATATAATCAATAAAAACTACCAATGAATATTAACATTTGGACTGCTAAAATATATGTTGTCTTCAAAATTATTGAGTTTGGTTTCTTATACATGCATGTTACACAATTTTTGTTTTAATTTATATGTCATATATTTGTATCTATGTTATTCTTATATTTTTTGTTTTCATTTTAAAGACTGACGAAAGAGGTGAATAATCCATATTGCACCGTCAGTCATGCTGCAAAATGCAGAACATGTTATGAGTAAACCCCAAATCCACGCAAATGTAATGCGCCCTCTGTGTGTTCTTATCTTTATTTTTTATTTTTTGAACCATTCTTTATACATGTATCCGATATAGTTCTGTTCTTGAAATTTCTTCTAGGTATTCACTCGTTAATAAAATATGTTCATATTGTAAATGCAGAACTGATAGAAAGTACACTGAAACAAACAATAATGTGTCTCTGTTTTGATGATTTTTGTATGGCTCTCGAAATATAAAAAATGGTGCGTGCATATAATATGTATTGCTCACTTCATTTGATTAATGTTCATATTAAAAAAATACAGATAACAATTCTTCTCTTCAAAAATAGATTGACGATTTACGACTTACGACTACCTTCCACCACTCTTAACTTTGCGATCACTTTTTATCGTAAGTCGTAAATCCGAACTATTAGTGAAACGGTCGTAACTCTTAAGAGTACACTTACGTCTACGTTTACGACTTACGACCTTTAGTGAAACGGTCGCCTGATCAACAAGGCACTGCCTTCGACTGTGATAGACGCTCGTGGTGCATTGTTAGCTTTCACGTCATGTCAACAAAAGCTCGACTAAGCTGATAATACTCTTGGGGACAATCCACCACAACGTAGGAGGTATCAGACCCAGTAATAACTCATTAGATGCAATGCACAAATGAAATGTAGATGCGTTGTATTTTGATAATAAATATGTGGTCAATATTGACAATGCCGAGAGATTGTCCACATTCAAGAGAGAACACTGCTTCGTTATTCTAACGTCAATCGTAGTATATGCATAGCATCCAAATACTGTTTGTTAAGTGAGAAATTGGCAATTGCTAGTATTTCAATTGTTGGTGGAACTCAGATATCTAATTTTTCAGGACAGTGCAGCCGATGTTTTATACAGTGTATTTGTAAACATTTTGTATTTTACCTAATTCGTCAGAACTATCAATATCGAAAATGTATAAAAGTCAATATCCCTGTTGCTTTCGCTCGTTTTTCTCCTCTACTCAATGAATACTTTTAATGTAAGGTTACTGATTGTGGAGTAAGGTTTCTGAATGTGGAAATAGTGTACAAATGATATTTAGATTATATGGTATTACAGTTGTGTAACATAATAATTCTCCTTCATGATAGGAGATCATGTATTATCCATATTAAATTGAGGGATACATTGTGTGTTTTTATAAGATTATTGTTAGAGATAATGCCAAAATCTAAATATCATCACAAACTATATGATATATTATAAAACCATCACATTATCATGTTTCATTTCATTTTATTTTAAAGTCTTTGTCGTAATAATCCACGCAAAATAGATTTTTTACTGAGATAGCTGTCAAATCCATTCATCTTGTTAAATTTATTCTTTGTAAAGCTATTTGATGTTTTAATCAAATATTTCTTGTTTTCTTTACATTAAACGTTTATTTGTAAATGTTTAAATGAAAACATCTGGTAGCCTAACATAAACACCTAATAAGGAAGATATCCAGGTAAATCCCACACCTGTCCTTGATTCTGTCGGTATGATGACAACATTGATCTTTTGTGTTTGATGCTATAATTACATACTTAAAGTTCTTCTTTATGAACTATCAGCCATCAAGGATATTATCCGAAATATTGTGAGCACGGACACTCTGTTTTGCATCAGATTTGAACAAATGGAATAAAAAATAACTTGAGAGTTTGAAAGACTATCACCTTCTATGCCTGTTCCTATATCAAACACTTTGACCTTCCTACTACTGTTTGCATTCGGGTTGCATTTAATTATAGGTAATTCAAGATTATTTCGTAAGTAAACAAATGGACGGCATTGTTCACAGGTGGTAGTTCTTGAAGAAGAACATATTGTTAAATTGATGATTGAGTTTTCCAGCAGACAAAATGTCCAGCAATTGGTATCATCTTTGACTGGTCATATTGTTTTATATTTCAATTGAATTATTAACTACCACTTTTGGCAGACTTGTTTCTCATGTAGCGTGGATAATTGCTCCAGTTAAACAGCTATGTTCTACACACTAACTTTCAAAATATTGAATTGTTATCGAGATATATGTCTGACGCCGGAGAACATTACAATACGAATGCTTTTACATCCAGTTTCTTTTTGGGGATTCATATTTTATTAAAGAGAATCTATTAAATATTGTAATGTACAGTAACATGCTCGATTCGTCCCTTCGTTTATAATTATGTATATTCTTGATTATTTATTATTTGTTGGCAGAAGTAAAAAAGGAAATAATGGTAAAGGGCCGGGACATTTTTATTATAGCAAATTTTAATCATTGGAAACTGGCTGGTGTAGTTTCTTAATGTACAAGGAGCTGTGAGCTATCCGAACACGATACACCCCTGTTCGTTCCGCCCGTTAAACGATGTTTCCTGCGTGTAGTTCCAGTATATTTACCATTATCAATTCGCGACATGTCTATATCAAAACCAGATGGCTCAAGTATTTTACCTAGAGCAGGGTTTGCCGAGATTTAGAAATAATGTGAGGTAGCATACAGTCTTATGAACTTAGCAGTGATTGGTGCTCCTTCTCATAGGCAATATTTGTAATAGAAGCGTTGATTAGTACAGGGGTGCCATAAGCTGATCGCACATCCTTGCAATCGTGCGATTTTCCTGTCTCGCGCGTGAGAGAGAAAAGTTCCACTTTTATTGAAGATAGCTTAGTTATAGGAAGTTTTGTTGTATTGTTGGGATGAATGCTTACTCTAAGCTATGGATATTATCCTAAAAATGTATCCTCCGTTGTTTTGTTATGATGTATATCATAGTGTTGGCAAAGTGATACTTTAATTTCCGATACACCACCCAAATGAATTTCCTTTCCTCCATACCATGGTTTTATTAATCTTCATTGGTGTCAATATTGGTGGATTAGCAGAACTGAAATTGTCTTTGACATTTGAATTCGTAATTTTTTATATTCCAAAAGACGTATCTTATTATTTATACATTTCAAAGCTTGATAGAAGCAACGAACAACACTAAGTTTGGTATTCAACGGATAAATAAGAATTCACAGTAAATATGTATCGTTTTGTGTCAGGAGTACTTATTAATGTTTTTGCATTGCTCGGTTAACGCATTCATTCGTCTTGTCAATTCACCATCTTAGTATAACCAAATAGTGATACGTTATGTGACTGTCAACGTCGTGTTATGAACGAGGAAAGTAGAACATCTAAAATTAGCTATAGTGCAAACCTTGCTGAACTCTTGACGCTTAAAAAGAAAAAATAATTATCAGCTTCAAACATAAGGGTAATAACAAAATTACCGAACTCCGAACAATCTTACAAAGGGAAAGTCAAAACTCATAATTATATAAACAGACAAAATCAGTCAACAACCGGAAAGCTGTGAAAACCGTAATGATCCTGACTTGATACAGGCATTTCTAAAGAAATGGTGAGTTGAATAAGATTTTAAAGCGCCAAACCTCCCCCTTTCATTACGGCTCAAAAGTTTCCGGCTGTCACTATAACAGTATTTACAACAATACTTGACCAAAACAAGTAAAACAGTTGTCAAATCATACGAATCTGAAGGTTTGAAATAATAATTACCCTCTGGCTGAACGTACAGATTTAATGAATATGGGTAGGAAAATATAAAGTTTTATAAAATGTGTATAATTTATTTGCTTTTTTTTGTAGAAAGCAATTATATGGTACACCATATAAAATATAGCATATTGGGTTTTTGTTTATTTGGCATCAAAGTACATATCTCTGACTGCCTAGTTGAATAACAAAAGTATATTTATAATTGAGTTATGACATATTTCGCCTCTCAGTTTCAATTAAATTGTTATTTATGTGCTTCTTTGTTGATATCAAAATGTGATTTATTACAAAAGGCGATCCAACTTTTCAGCTAATTAAGAAATTTACTTGCAATAATCAGATTTTCGAAGGCAAGTGTTTCCACAGTGCTCGCTGGAATTCATATAACAAGGGAAAATATTATTGTTAACTCTAAGAATAATTGATTCTTAACAAATAGATATTGAATGAGATTTTGACAGGATAATTGTTTTGTCAGAGATTTTCTCACGTATTGATTGAAATCTACACGCGAACAAGTGTTCTTGATATCTCTTTTATAGCAGTATGTCGAACATATAAATCTAGTAACCAATGATTAGCATGCAATCTTTAACAGAACCATTTTGGTCCCTGGTGTAGCACCATTGTGATCACGTTGCTATTATTTGTCAATGTGACACATTTCAGAACCAGTCACTTATGTTTATATATAGAAAGGTAACACGTTATACGCTGGATTAATATTTGTTCCAACGGCTTTGGTGTGACATATTCATCTTGCATAACCAAAGGCTATATACTGATTAATATTTCAACACCCATTACACATTGTAGGTAGAAATGAACTAAGCCAACCTGCTGCGTACTCTATTCCTTATGTGTTGCAGACATACATATATACAATATATGTACATTGTCGGAAAATATATAATTAATTGTACGCACTTCAGAAACAGGTAGAAAAACGAGTATTTGGCGATCATTTCTAACCTTTCTCGTAATGATAACAAATGATTTTATTTGACCGACAATGTGTATTGCATTTATCCTGCAGCCTCAAAAAGCTTAAAAAAGCTTAAAAAAAAAACAACAACTAGGTTTTACTATAAAGAGCGGGAACAAATGTCTGTGTTAGAAAATTGTTACTTTATGCACACCATTTTGCACGACTACAGGTGATCCATTTAGTCATTAGATACGTTAGGTGCCTGTGTGATTCATTCCAAAGAGTAAAACACCGTTATGATATACTCTCATGAATTACAGCATTAACAAAGGGTGTATAGAGTTTACTTGATAGCAAGCCATCACTGGCATTTAACAAAAGTGGTTATGTAGAAAAGAGAACTGATAAGGCGCCATATTTCTGTATTTGTTTTTGTTCTTAAATCATCAATTAAATTTGCATGAAGATAGAAATGCATTAACCGGACAGTTAGAAAAGCAGATGGTTGGGGAATAAATGTCAACTTACACTATATAAACACTTAAAATACTAACATCACATAACAATCGTTTATTTTGTTGAACATTGAAAAGCTATACATTATTCTTGTAAAACCCGAGATACTGTTTTTATAATACTAAATCACCAATACTGTCATTTTCGTTATGTTCGTTAATTGTTCAATTAATATTTATCGAGAATAAATCAGATTTGAATGTATTGTTTAATACCAATTAAAATATCTTGTACACAATGATCTGTAAAACAGAAAATGTTTGACAAATTAATTACGTGTTAATCTACTTTAATCATCAACCATGTATAATGCTCAGTTTCATCCATTTTAAAAGATTATGTGAATTAGAAGAGTTTGAAGATACCAAAGGGGTAATCAGAAACTGTAAATCGAAGAAGGACAGACAACACAATGGCCAAAAGAAAAGGACAAAAGGACAAACAAAATAAAGATCGAGCAATACGAACTCCATTAAAACAGGATATGAACTCAGGTGCTGTGTGTTGCTATTTTGAAATATTATCAGTCTTTAATGCTAAGTTCTACAATTATATTTAAATTATATCGCAGTGGTCAGTTTTATTTGGTGGTACCACAAGTGTCCGAAAAAATACTGGATTGTGTAATATATATATACACATATTCTTTGTATGGCTTACAAACCATGCACTGTACACAAAATACACAGAACAATAATTAGTGTATGTTAGTAGATCCAGTGTGTATAACTGTACAAGATCAACTATATATATATATCTAGTTTTAATATAAATAACCCTTACACATAGCTTTCTACAGGACATTAAATTGTGCATCTGCTATCTTGTTTTATCACATTGATATCTGGGTTACCCAGAGCCGAAAAAGGCATTTCAATCAATAACAAAGAGTGTACTCATCTATCATCAACTACTCCTGATAGACGACACAACTGGGGCCAACCTACGTTTTCTTTTACAGGAACTAAAGTGATGCACCTACTATTTGAAGATTTGAACAACACTAATTTTGTGTTCACAAAGTTAAAATCAGATTTTCAATGTGGGACAGAGTAGGATCCACATTTCTAATCTGTAATTCTTCCTAGAACCACTCGATAGTAACTAACCGAAGTTTCACATTTTCTTTCACTGGAACTTAAATCATGCTAACGTACCCGTTATGTAATCTTTATTCACATTGATTTGTGGTTTTCTAAAGCCAAATTGTGATGTAAGGAAACCTCTCACAAAATGGACTAGCATTACTAATTTTAGATTAAATTATTATCAAGCCAACAATGATGATATGTCACATGTTTCTCTGCAAGTGCAAAGTTTTGCGCAACTGAGCCATAAGCCAATGTATAAGGGAACTTAGAGAATCAAGATATACAAAATATATTAAAAAAAAATGGATATTAGCTTCTATTAAAAATATGAAATGCTTACCCATTTAAATGGATTCTATAGTGAATTTTAAACATCAATTCATAGACCCATTTCATATTATTCTGTTTTGCTGATATGGCCCTAATAACCCAACCATCGCATGTTTTATTGTAATTCGGGAAGGTTTTCTGTTGACTTTGTTTGATTTCTGTTACCAAATGAAACTCATATTTCTAACTCTCCAATGTTCATTTCCTTAATATGTTCTAAACTGTATTTACAGTGTTAATAGCCATAGTAGGCTACAGCTGTAACAGGAATGATGAATATAGACATCCTAGATTTGATACTCGACAGCTAAATATTGCAGCTATAGCCGGTGAAAAAATTACCCTCCCTTGTTCAGTGGAGTACAAGAAAAATTACACGGTAATTCATTGTTTTTACTTACCTCATAACTTTCTTTTACTATCTACCTATCATTAGCATAGACACTAAATATTATTCAAATCATGAAGAACGATAACAAGATAAGGCCATATTTGCATTTATATCATCTTTTATCCTGTAGATGAGCAGTTAAGAATATTAACTGTATACATTTTTGCTTTATACTGCTATTGACTTCACAGTAATAAGTCACCTTAGTATCTTACGTATGACCTCAACGGTTTCCTATGGCAGTCAAAAAACAAGCAAAACGCTAAAAAAAGTCGTAAGAAATATGATGACAAGCGTTTGATCCGTGCCTTTGGAAACAACATCTATGAAGTCGACAATTTACAAAACGGGAAGTCGATAAATAGTTACCGTAAGTATTTTTCTGGACACAAATAGTATGTAAAGAGACAATGCATGTATCACCTCATGTATAAACGCGTGAAATAATTCAGGAATGAGGTTGCAATGTCTCCGACAATATTCATGTGAAAACCATAATTCTACCACATAATTGTACCAAATAAGTTCAGCGCTTGTTTCAATGAAGTTTTGAAACTTATGAATTAAAGTGATCATTAACTATAAGTAAAAACGGACTCTTGATGTATTAGTTATTAATATACCTGTCGATTGTTTATAACCATGGCTTTCCTCAAGCTAATTACTCGATAATTATCTACTCTCCATCCTCGCATCCATCCAACACAACCGTTTTATTAATTCGTTAATTATTTACATTATATCTCTATATGTATTATATGCATGCTCAGAATGATCATTATACTATGTGAATTTATTGTATAAATGGGAGAAGACTTCATAAGTTGGTAAAACTTGTGTCCTATCCCTTTTGTTAATTTAACAAATAAAATCATCATAAACTAAACTTCCTCAAGCTAAAGAATATAACGGTCATGTTATTTTAAGGGCGATATTGGATATTTTGACTTAATTAAAAAATTATGAATTCTATTTTTTAAAGGTGGCATGGATGAATCCTAAGAAAATATTAATATCACAAGGAGACAGAAGATTAATGGATGACATTCGGATGACTATAGAACGTCCTCTGGTTCCTGACTGGAACCTACATATCCGTACTGTACGGTTCAGTGATCGAGGAATGTATACATGTACTCTAAATACGAAGCCAGTTTTAATCAAACGGATTAACCTCACAGTTCTAGGTATATTAATTAATTACTGGTAAACACACTGGAGTAAAAACAATCGTGTGGTTAATGATATATAATTATTTATATCCAAAAAGACATCCTGGTTTTATCAGGTATAAGAAAAGTTTAAAGATACCAAAGGCGTAATACGAAGTCGTAAATCAAAGAAAGACAGGCAATACAATGGCATAAAAATGACAAACCACAAACAATGATCACCATGGTGATATAGAGTAAACGATTGAGCAACCTGAACACCACAAAAATACATCTTTCAGAATGTATGTGCGACATTGCTGAGACAAACACAGAGTACGCATGGCTGAGGGGTATTAATGTAAAGGGACAATCCGGATGTAAACAACAACTTATAGAGTACAAGGAATGAACAACGAAGAATCAGACATAATATGTTATAGTAGGGTTAAATGTATATGGCGCATTCTTAAAACCCCAATTCAGTGAAGTGATCAATTATAAATGTGTATGAGAGATTCATAACTTTAAAATGCAAGTTCGGTGCACACTGTTACTGACACTTGAAAATAGAGAACAAAAATATTAAAAAGTCTGCAATAAGTAATAATGAAATTCAAAAACCCGCACAAGCCAATTTCAAAAAGTAAAATGTTGGCAGTATTAAACGAAATTAAGGAATAAAGTGTTTCTCTTAAAAACACGCACACATATATATATACATGTGTATACATATTTTCGTACTTAAATTGTCATAGCACTTGACTATGTGCGCAGTGTTATTGACACTTACAAAAGGACAACAAATAGAAAATATTTCAAATAAATCCAGAACCTATTTATTGTGAAAAATCAAAAACCACCAATTAGACTTTTTGGTAATATTAATGATAATTAAAATAAAGTGTTCATTTTTATGAAAAACAAATAAATCATTCTTTTCATATTCAATTTTCACAGTATGCGACTTGGTGCCCTTTACTACCGACATTTGAAATAAACAACAAATCCTGGCAGTATCCAATGTAATTAAAATATATATCTTGTTTCTATGTTTACACAGTACCTCCAGATATAAACGAATACTGGTCAAGTCAAAATCAAATTGTCAGAGAAGGAGCAACAGTTCATTTGACCTGCAATGCTACCGGACGGCCGGCACCTGAGATTAGATGGTTTCGTAAAACAGTTTACAGTATTGCAGAAAAAAAGGATGGTATGACTATGTGTTAGTTTATTTATTATCACATATCTTAAAATATAGTTTACATAACAATCATAAAGACAAACATATGGCCTACGAAACATCTCTCAAATAACAATGGATCTTTTCCTTTATATATATATTATTTTTCCTTTCACCAACAAGACTTATACCAGGCTTGACTAACTTATACCAGGCTTGACTATATGAGTAACAGGACGTGTGTCTTATCCCACGCGATCACCTTGGTTCATCCCCAGTTTTTAGTGGGTTCCGTGTTGCTCAACATTTAAGTTTTCTTTCACGGCTCTCCTTAAAGTTTCTTCGTTAGGTCTTATAGTTGTTTATATCATATAATATATGTTTGAAGGTATCAAATGGGTGATCATAAATCGATAAAGGAAGAATATTCAATGGTCAAATGAAACAGCACAAGTAGCCATTGGTCGACAAAATAGTACACAGAAAACTAACGAATGAGCACCACGAACTCCACTAAGCACATGGGGATGTACTGGAATGCTTGCCCTAATTAAGTTTGGAATGATGGATTTATTATTACACAACAACAAATCATTTTAGCAGAACAATGTACACATTGTAAGTTGCGAATTGTGTAATATAATGATTATCTTCCCATGTATGACACATTTATTATGTTCAGATATTATTTTCTATTTGAGTATAAAAATGTAGATAGTTTATGTTAGCACTGCAAATTTCTGGATTAACCTTCCTCACGTTGATTCAGTCAAAATGTTGGAAACCAAAGGGCCTAAATATTAATCGCCTCAGAGATTACCTATCATATTATATTTTATCTATTAACAACATAAACACATACAAAGAAAGACAACTCGTACTCATCAATTTATTTTGTTTTCAATTTTGCTGTCAATATATAAATGTACTATAAACATATTCACAGAACCAATAGATAACGAAATAATTATTTTACTAGCCATAGGAGCCCCGGGTGAAATACTAGTGATTCACAACATTACAAGGTATTGCGATGGACTGTATGAATGTGTTGCGTCTAATGGTGTTGGGGATGCAGTGTCGAAAGAAATAAATATTGAAGTGCAATGTAAGTATACAGTTGAACGTCATTGTTTTGAAGCCGAACGGAATAATGAGTTTACGTCGAATAACTATGTATGTGGTTTACCTGAGTTATATTAGATCAAAACATAATAGGACAAGAGTTTACTTAGAGTGATCCAAGGACAAAGGCTATCCGAGTTTGAAATACGAAAGGTTACCTGTACTTCAATCATGTCTGATGTATTTTAACGCGTTTGTCCGGGGTTTAGGATAAGCTGGCCAACGTCTGCCTGATTGTTTTAGTTTGAATGGATCATAATATTAGTCACATTTTATAATTATCATTACTTTGTTGTTTTTAAATATTGCAATTGAAGAACAAATGTCTGTTAGAATTCAATTTGCTTATGTCATCTAGCGTTGTTTGTTTTTTTGCCGATATATATTGCATTACTGTATTCATTCAAGTTCTTGACCTGTAATTATTTCAAATAAATGTTGTAAGCAGTGATATGGAGATATCTGTAAATAGAAATGACATATTAAAAAAAACCCAACACATTCGATAGATTTAATTTCAAAGTGGATTATCCACCACATGGATTCTAGTGCAAATGATGGTAGTAGGGTAACGATATCTACCTACATCAACACATAGTACGCTTATTACAATTATTTTGTTATTGATAAATGATATTGAAGTTACTCTATTTTTTTTTTTTTTTTTATAGTTCGACCAGAAATCCATCTCTTGACAAAAAGAATGAGTCAAACACTTGGTAAAGAGACCATATTAACATGTATGATTTCTGCATCACCTCAAGCTGTTGGTGTGTGGCACAAAAATGGCCAAAAGATTGAATCAGACTGGAAAATAAGATCTGAAATATATATCGAAAGTCCTCATACTGTTTCCCTTGATTTAAAAATTATGAATCTTGAGGAAAAAGACTTTGGTTTTTATACTTGTGAAGCATCTAATGAGCTAGGAGGAGATAGTGAGCGGATGTTATTATATGGTATGATTCTTTTTTTTTTTAACAACAATATATTTTTATTCAAATTGCTTGTTAAATTCTTACTTCAAAAGCCCAAGCTACTTATGAAGTATTTCATATTAATATTTTCTTTTATAATTAAAATACTTTCAAATAATATAATATAACTGATGAGGATCAGACTTTAATTAAATATACCTATAAATACGCACCTACATGTACATCTACACACATACATCTATGCATATACACACATACATATGCATGCATACATATACAAATACATATATACAATGTGTACATATTTACATTTCAATATTTTCCCTTATTTTTGCTAACAGTTTACTATTTTGGAGTTTTTGCACCTGGCTTATTCTCGTTATATATTCTCTCACAAATAAAGAATATATGTTTACTTGTTTAGTCTTTTGTTCAAATACATAATATGCTTTGTATATAGAAAATCCTAAAATTGTTAAAAAATAGTTGAAATCAAAATAATCTTTATCAAATATTTTATACCCAAAAAACAATATGTTTTAATGTGACAAAATTTTCTATATTAGATTTTTTCAATATTTGTTGTATTTTCACCCAAAATTCTTTCAGATAGGGACAAGACATAAAGTAATGTAGATAGTCTTCATCTTGACCACATAAATTACATTGGCTATTAATAGCAATTCTCCATTTCATTAATAGTTTCTTTGTAGGAATTATATATTGCAATAATTTCCATCTGAATATTTTTAGCTTATTTTCTTCTAAATAATGAAAAATGAAAGAGTAAAGCTGACTCATGTTTGGTTTTTCATTTATAGACAAGTACATTAACCATGTATTTATACCTATTGGTTTCAAATATTTTACATTAATATATTCATTATACAAATAGTTGTTGGACAGTTGTGACGGGTCTATACATTTTCCATTTACTATAAGCTTATCTTTTTGAAAATTTACAACACTTTTAATAGAGTTTTGAGCCTGTAATGTATGATACCATTCATTAGGTATCACTTTTTTTAGGCAGATAAATTCAGATATCCAATTATTCTTGTATTTTAATTTATCTAAAATTAAATTCTGACTTATTTCCCCGTTTTCATTTAAAATATCATTGATATAAATTAAATAACTATTTATCCATATGGTATGATTCTTTATGCTCTTCCTATAACTATAGTTATTTATATGGAATTACTTTTTTTTTGCACAGATTTTTTAATATTTGCTTCGTTACAGATGTTAAATTTTCCGAGGAATTTGTTCTCCCTTCTGTTGGATTTTGTTATATCATTATCAGTTCCTCAAATGTTACATGTTTTCTACAAGATATAACTGATACATGACATTACAACAACAATCACTTAGTTATTCACTTCAATAACTTACATCTTACACTATAATGTTGTATTTCTTCAGTACGTCCTATCCACATTCCATCCCCCTTTTGTTCATATTTTCCTCCTTGTATGCTGTATTTTTGGATCCGGTGTCATAGAGTAAACCGTCCCCCATAGTAGATTAACCCCCAGGAAGATTGACTATATAATAAACCGTCCCCCATAGTAGATTAACCCCCAGGAAGATTGACTATATAATAAACCGTCCCCCGTAGTAGATTAACCCCCAGGAAGATTGACTATATAATAAACCGTCCCCCGTAGTAGATTAACCCCCAGGAAGATTGACTATATAGTAAACCGTCCCCCATAGTAGATTAACCCCCAGGAAGATTTACTATATAATAAACCGTCCCCCGTAGTAGATTAACCCCCAGGAAGATTTACTATATAGTAAACCGTCCCCCATAGTAGATTAACCCCCAGGAAGATTTACTATATAGTGAACCTTCCCCCATGAGGGAACGCTTACTATATAGTATGTATTCCGCATAGTAAACCGTCCTTCCTACTCAAATACTGCAAAATGGCTCGTACATTTTTGCTTACCTTTTAATCATAACCGGATATAATTAATGGTATATAGCAATTAAAATTAACACGATTAAAGTGCTAAATTCCGAATCAATAGTAATTATCCGGATTAAGGGGGAACATTTACAACATAGCAAAATATCCGAGGCGGGGGATGATCGGCTATGGATCTATGGATGGGGGAATGTTTGCTATATAGTAAATTGTCACCCGGGGAAATATTTACTATATAGTAAAGTATCCGGGGGGAAGGTTTACTATATAGCAAATATTCCGAGGGGGGATGTTTACTATATAGTAAACATTCCGGGGGAAGGTTTACTATACGACACCGGAAATCGAAATGAATATTACGGTATGATTGCATACATATTTTAATGTAACCCTCCAATACACACGTAAAGTTGGACAATTTGTATATAGGACTCATTTTACACACGATATACCCGTATCTGTGTGAAACCATGATATACGAGTATCTATTTGAAAACACACTAGTATTTGATATGGTTGACACAAAAAGTGAACATGTGTATTTGAATAAATATATCAATATATTGAGGTTCGGCGAATCAACAATCTTGCATTTGGTCATATGATAAACTGTTGTCAATATAACGAATATTTATAATACTGACAACTTTTCTACTCGTTTTATTTTCTACAGAGGAAAAACCTAAGACAACGACGACGCCATTTGTTCGTGTTACGGCAGATCATATTACAAGACCTGAAATACCGAAAGAGCGTAATGATATAAATAGTGGACGTCATCGGCTACAACCAACACAAAACAGTAGAGGGAAACCGTATCACAATCCTAAAGGTATTGAATATAGATAATATGTATCCTCATTTCTTTGTAATATACCTTTGAAGTCCCATGTGTTCGCAAGAAAGTGTTGCTTCCATAAATGTTCCTCTAATTCTGATTGTACGTCTAAGACATTGTGAATTCAATATGATATCAACACCTCTTAGTATTATACTTACATATGACCATGCCTTGGCGACATAGATTTTTCCACACTGAATTTAACAATAGGCCAAGCAGAAAACTGCATTTAGTGAAGCTTTTAATGGAAATATTATCAAGTAAAACAGGTGTTCTTGGCACTTAATTTAATGCGTATAGCGACTTTTGTTTCACTTGTCATGTATAACATTAATTTACTACACACAATTACACCTCTCATTGTTTGATGTATAAATGTCGTGAATTGAATGGAAAAAAATATATCCGTAGAGTTGATTTTGTGGTTTTTATATTTTCCTTCATGGTTCCGTAGAACATTTATACATCGTGACACACGGCTTATCATTGTATGGTACCATAAGAGAAAACCACATATTAGTATCCAACGAATATTTACAAATTAACTGTGTCAAGATTAGCTTGGTTGCCCAGAGAGTGGTAGATCGTGGACCTGGTGGGGTGAAATTAAGGACTATAAAATTGGTATGTGTTGCTTGTCCATTATACATGCAGCTTTAAAGAGCAGGAACAAAGACTGCATGGCTCGGAAGGAAGATGTGTCCGCGTGGAGCGAAATGTCTACCCGCGAACTGTTGTTTCAGTGGGTTAGCACTATAAAGATTCATTTAAGCGGGCTGATCTAGTACCAAGCCGACATCATTATCATTTCATTAAATATAACTTGTTGTCGTCATGATATAGCTTAAACATTGCTTGTTTGGCGTAACAGAATTATAACTCACTAACTCACTAGTCACTCGTACGTTGTATTTGTTGGCTATATTTAATTTGAAGATAGGTTGAACTGAAATTTTGCTAATTCATTAATCCCAAAACATTTAATACTTTTGTTTCTTATACATATTTAAAAATGAAATTTTTATTTTTTTCATTTTTTCAGATCCAGTTTATCAATATTCGGGAGATAATATGTCTTCTAGAACACATATAAACATATATCTAGTGTGTGTTTTGCTTGTTTTTACAGCTATTAGATTATGAATATAACATATAGGTAGAAAATTATCATAAACATCGCACAATCATTGTTATGGAGGAATAATCAAAATTTGAATGAACTTCAGTGCATATCTTGTACGAAGTGCGCTAATATGAGTGGAAGGTTGAATATTCTTATTCACCGTTTGTGAATGTAAGGATATATTGCGTTCAGTTCGTATCATTGGATATAAATGATTTAAATGTGATTCATTATTAGTTTAAGAATTTCAACATGTTATTTTGACGATATCGCGGATTAATGTCATATTTGTGCCGATTGTATGTTTTCTATGGTCAATAACACATTCATGTGCAAATGCGCCTGCCAAAGTAAGTAGATCGTGGATACCTCTATATTCCAGCGATATTTCCAATATGATAAAATGGCGCAATTTTATAATAAACTTGTTGTAAAGACCTACTACGGTCAACGTTATCAGGAATGAGTGACAAGTGGTCATTGTGATTATGTACACATTGGATGATTTGCCACCAATCTCTGGCTTCCGTCAAAGAAAACGATACCGTATTCGTATGACTTAAAAGTACACACAATCAGTCACTACCATGTCAACCGTGTTATGCAAACTCGGTTCTTCTCACAGAAGGAAGAATGGTATACACATGTCCACTAAGGCTGAATACGACAGGTGATAAAAACTTGATTAGATACAATAATTGAACTCCTCTCATAAACAATGGCTGACATTAATTGTAGAGACGACAACAACAATGTGTTTGTTATTTATATAGACATCACTTGTATTGAAAATTGAACCAATGGATAAACAATACGAGGATCGATAGTCTCTAGAATATACAATGGTCCAATATTAAATATTTATAAACTGTAATACATGTAATAGGTTTCCTTGTTAAAATACATTGTGATTGGATTGAAGGTTGTTGACCTGTATTATTACAAAGTTGTGTTAACTTTAATGTGATATCTTATATTATCATATTGTTTATATTGTAATGCTTCACCAAGTATTTGCTTTTAAGCTATTTATAATTTTATAGTATTGAACCCGCATTCAATATACTACAGGGGAGTATAAAATGCTAGGTTATATTCTGACCTACTGTATGGCAGATCCTTGTATCTAGATCATTCCTTTACGCGACAATATGTTCTGTGTGTAGTGCTTTGCGGTTGCCTTGGGTTTTCTTTGGTTTATTTTTATACAGAATACCTTTCCAGACACGGTTGTGACTTGTCAAACTTTATATATATATATCCTGATTCCCAATCCAAAATAAACATCTTGGTCATTACACAGCTGAATAGTAAATACCAATATCTCCTCTAACCGCATCGGTGGCATAATGGCTAGCGTGCTCGCCTCGAGTGCGGTTTATCGTGGTTTTGAGCCCCGGTCTGGTCAAAGAAAAGACTATAAAATTGGTATTGGTTGCTTCTCCGCTAAGCACACAGCATTAAGGAAAAAGAGCAAAGACTGGTTGGCTCGGAATCAGAATAATGTGTCCGAGTTGAGCGACATGTCTACCCACGAACTGTTGTTTCAGTGAGCTAGGACTATAAAAATCCAACTCAGCGTGTTGGTCTAGAACAAAGCGGACCTCATCATCATCTTATTGAAAATTTACTAGTTCTCGCCATGATATAGCTGAAAATTGCTGTATTGGCGTTAAACAACAGTCATTCACGCACCCAATATATCCTGCTCATTAAAGTAGACCTCTGGTAAACCATTGTGGTGATACAACGTTTATGTATTAGTATTAGTACATAACAGTTACAATCTAATTAAAATTAGACAGTTAAATATGCTGACAAGTCATATAACAGCTCTCGGTGTGTGCTCGGAATTTTCTTTTTACCTCAGGACCCAATAAGCTCCTCGATTTGTGATTGGCTGGTTGAAATTATGCACCGTGGCGTAACCCAATATAGGATGTCCTTATATATGAGTATAACCAAAACAATTAACATTCAATTTAAATTAGATTGTGATAGTTGTATACTGATTTGAATGTGTACCAGACACTTAATAATGTTAATATTACGAACATAAACCTTCTCAGCTAGTGGTGTATTAACTACGAGCATTCATTAATATGTTTCTGTGATAGTATATGGTCTTTTTGTATATGTGTTGATGGTGAAGCTCTATTCATGACGAACGTAGTGTTGGTATCGTATCAAACGATTTTCACCATATGTCTGTGCCTGTCCTCAGCTAGGTCCAATATTTTTATTTGCTTCTGGTGTGTCATGATTGTTAACCAGAGGAGATATGGTGGTTAACCAGAGGAGTTATGGTAGTTAACCAGAGGAGTTATGGTGGTTAACCAGAGGAGTTTTTGTATCACTGTGGCTATAACAGTTTTATTGACGATTACATTTTAACATTATGTTCAATAACATATGACAATATATCTAGCATTGTGCATACCTTTCAACAAATTATGTTCTCTGTGAGTAGGTCAGCATCAAAATTATTTAAAAAAATACAACTTTGAATCATCATTATTGATGAATATTACAAGACAATCATTTACTCATGTAGACAAGTGTAAGACATTGGTCAATATTTGTAAAATTTTGTTCTCAAATTTATATGAATAAATTAACTTATACATCAACCAATGCCTTAGAATTTGTTTTTTCTCGAAGTATAGGATGAATATTTAAATACCAATAGAGATGTAGTAGGTTTTATGGATGTTTAACTAACACTATGACAATGGATTTGTACACACACAATTAGTTTAACCCCGCGTCCTTTTATTGAAATAATTGACTAATCCAGGTGAGTAGGTGGACATGCCATACATATGTGTTAGGGGTTTCGATTTGCGTGTTTCAACGATTTTCATTTTGGCTTTTAGAACTGTTCTGTTGGTATGGTAATTTTTGTTTTTCTTTGCCATTTCACATAATACGATTGTGGTTAAGACAGGACAACTGTAGGAAAGACAACGCAAATAATATATAAATATTGATACATTGCTGTGCTACAATTAAAGACAAAAGTTAATCATTTTAACATGCATGTACAGTTAATTTGTATACAATAGCTGAATAAAAAGAGCACACACGTTCCAGAAAATGCTCAGTCAATATAGTAATTATACATGTGAATAATTTGGGTTTTCAATGTCGATAGTATCCAACTTAAAATAATTAACGGACGCTAACAAACTTCCTGCTCCATAGCCAGAAATGAGCAAAAAGAACCGGGGTTGGTGTTGCTCTATCTTATTTTATTGTACTATTTTGTTGCTCTATCTTATTTTATTGTACTATTTTGTGGACATTTTGGTGTTGACTTTTTTCCTCTTTTTTAAATTGTATTGTCTGACCTTCGATTTACAATTCCCAATTTGTTATCTTCCAAGTGTTGTTGATGTGTACATTTCCTATTATTTTGTTTCTGAATTCCAAAATAATATATCCGCCAAATATAGACATGTGCGACTACATGTATTCGTGTATATCACAAAGAGAAACCAAGAGGAAAAGTCTGAAATAAAGTACGGATCGACATCGACAATAATGCCGGAATGTTGACACAAATGGTAAGATTCACAACAAACGTTTTGATAATATGATATGCTAACATTTGGATAGCCCATAGTAGATTCTCAAATTTAATTATTGATAAATAAGGGTAATAACAAAATTACCGAACTCCGAACAATCTTATAAAGGGAAAGTCAAAACTCACAAGTATATAAACAGACAAAATCAGTCAACAACCGGAAAACTGTGAAAACCGTAATGACCCTGACTTGGTACAGGCATTTCTAAAGAAATGGTGGGTTGAATCAGATTTTAAAGCGCCAAACCTCCCGCTTTCATTACGGCTCAAAGGTTCCGGCTGTCACTATAACAGTATTTATAACAATACTGGAACAAAATAGGTAAAATAGTTGTCAAAGCAGTACCAAATTCAGTGAAGTAAATGTCAAAAACAATCTTACGTCACACATTGATAAAAACAAATTTTTGACATTTTTGTTGACTTCCTTATCTTTATACATTTTCAATATATGAAAATCCATCGTTTGTTATCGTCTCTGCAGAGACGGAATATATTTCGACAAGATCTTGGTATCGGAATATAAACTTTTTAAGAGATCGAATAAGGCGAATCTTTTAATAGCCCTGGTCCAGTAGCCTGTTTCTCAGATGAAGATGACGTTTCAGGAAATCAGAATAATTGCTACTGGCCCTTGCATAGCGAATCAATTGCGAGATGTAAACACCATATGCAGGAGAAGCTGGTATATTGCTGCACATATTTGGAAAATTTATGATTTTAAAATTGAAGTCGTCCCGTTTATTGATATAAATATTTTTTGGAAGGTCATACATATGTTTCTACGACCATAGTTTGTTGTCCACTTGAATTTATTTTTTAAGCTAATGGTCAGAGTTTGACCTGGTACAAAGGTTTGGATAAGTTCATAATTGGAAGCCCTACAAAAGTTGCCCAATATTCGAATATGGCATGACAAAGTATTATAACTCACTCTAGCTAGCAGTCATCTGTCGCAACTAATTTTATTTTTTTCATTATTTAGTTTTCTTTCAAACTATTGATTCCTGATAACAATTGATGTTCGATTAACAATAAAGGAAGACACACATGTTTTGCATGCAAAACCTGAAAATTTAAAAGAAGAAAATATGCTACATTTACTAGATATTTTCGTTGTAATTATCAATGCTACATTAGTGTTTTGTAGATCATTGTCATTTGGCCATTACATTGTCTGTCCTTCTTCACTAAAAGTTTGAAGACACCAGTGTTCTGAGTAGTGTTTTGTAGATCATTGTCCTTTGGCCATTACATTGTCTGTCCTTCACTAAAAGTTTGAAGACACAAGTGTTCTGAGTAGTGTTTCGTAGATCATTGTCATTTGGCCAATGCATTGTCTGTCCTTCACTAAAAGTTTGAAGACACCAGTGTTCTGAGTAGTGTTTCGTAGATCATTGTCTTTTGGCCATTGCATTGTCTGTTCTTCTTTACTAAAAGTTTGAAGACACCAGTGTTCTGAGTAGTGTTTTGTAGATCATTGTCTTTTGGCCATTGCATTGTCTGTCCTTCTTCACAAAAAGTTTGAAGACACCAGTGCTCTGAGTAGTGTTTCGTAGATCATTGTCTTTTGGCCATTGCATTGTCTGTCCTTCTTCACTAAAAGTTTGAAGACACCAGTGTTCTGAGTAGTGTTTCGTAGATCATTGTATTTGGTCATTACATTGTCTGTCCTTCACTAAAAGTTTGAAGACACCAGTGTTCTGAGGAGTGTTTCGTAAATCATTGTCTTTTGGCCATTGCATTGTATGTCCTTCTTCACTAAAAGTTTGAAGACACCAGTGTTCTGAGTAGTGTTTTGTAGATCATTGTCTTTTGGCCATTGCATTGTGTCCTTCTTCGCTAAAAGTTTGAAGACACCAGTGTTCTGAGTAGTGTTTTGTAGATCATTGTCATTTGACCATTGCATTGTCTGTTCTTCTTCACTAAAAGTTTGAAGACACCAGTGTTCTGAGGAGTGTTTCGTAGATCATTTTCTTCTGGCCATTGCATTGTCTGTCCTTCTTCACTAAAAGTTGAAGACACCAGTGTTCTGAGTAGTGTTTTGTAGATCATTGTCTTTTGACCATTGCATTGTCTGTTCTTCTTCACTAAAAGTTTGAAGACACCAGTGTTCTGAGTAGTGTTTTGTAGATCATTGTCTTTTGGCCATTACATTGTCTGTCCTTCACTAAAAGTTTGAAGACACAAGTGTTCTGAGTAGTGTTTCGTAGATCATTGTCATTTGGCCAATGCATTGTCTGTCCTTCACTAAAAGTTTGAAGACACCAGTGTTCTGAGTAGTGTTTCGTAGATCATTGTCTTTTGGCCATTGCATTGTCTGTTCTTCTTTACTAAAAGTTTGAAGACACCAGTGTTCTGAGTAGTGTTTTGTAGATCATTGTCTTTTGGCCATTGCATTGTCTGTCCTTCTTCACAAAAAGTTTGAAGACACCAGTGCTCTGAGTAGTGTTTCGTAGATCATTGTCTTTTGGCCATTGCATTGTCTGTCCTTCTTCACTAAAAGTTTGAAGACACCAGTGTTCTGAGTAGTGTTTCGTAGATCATTGTATTTGGTCATTACATTGTCTGTCCTTCACTAAAAGTTTGAAGACACCAGTGTTCTGAGGAGTGTTTCGTAAATCATTGTCTTTTGGCCATTGCATTGTATGTCCTTCTCCACTAAAAGTTTGAAGACACCAGTGTTCTGAGTAGTGTTTTGTAGATCATTGTCTTTTGGCCATTGCATTGTGTCCTTCTTCGCTAAAAGTTTGAAGACACCAGTGTTCTGAGTAGTGTTTTGTAGATCATTGTCTTTTGACCATTGCATTGTCTGTTCTTCTTCACTAAAAGTTTGAAGACACCAGTGTTCTGAGGAGTGTTTCGTAGATCATTTTCTTCTGGCCATTGCATTGTCTGTCCTTCTTCACTAAAAGTTTGAAGACACCAGTGTTCTGAGTAGTGTTTTGTAGATCATTGTCTTTTGACCATTGCATTGTCTGTTCTTCTTCACTAAAAGTTTGAAGACACCAGTGTTCTGAGTAGTGTTTTGTAGATCATTGTCTTTTGGCCATTGCATTGTCTGTCCTTCTTCACTAAAAGTTTGAAGACACCAGTGTTCTGAGGAGTGTTTCGTAGATCATTGTCTTTTGGCCATTGCATTGTCTGTCCTTCTTCACTAAAAGTTTGAAGAAACCAGTATTCTGAGTAGTGTTTTGTAGATCATTGTCTTTTGGCCATTGCATTGCCTGTTCTTCTTCACTAAAAGTTTGAAGACACCAGTGTTCTGAGTAGTGTTTCGTAGATCATTGTCTTTTGGCCATTGCATTGTATGTCCTTCTTCACTAAAAGTTTGAAGACACCAGTGTTCTGAGTAGTGTTTCGTAGATCATTGTCTTTTGGCCATTGCATTGTCTGTCCTTCTCACTAAAAGTTTGAAGACACCAGTGTTCTGAGGAGTGTTTCGTAGATCATTGTCTTTTGGTCATTGCATTGTCTGTCCTTCTTCACTAAAAGTTTGAAGACACCAGTGTTCTGAGGAGTGTTTCGTAGATCATTGTCTTTTGGCCATTGCATTGTCTGTTCTTCTTCACTAAAAGTTTGAAGACACCAGTGTTCTGAGTAGTGTTTTGTAGATCATTGTCTTTTGGCCATTGCATTGTCTGTCCTTCTTCACAAAAAGTTTGAAGACACCAGTGTTCTGAGTAGTGTTTCGTAGATCATTGTCTTTTGGCCATTGCATTGTCTGTCCTTCTTCACTAAAAGTTTGAAGACACCAGTGTTCTGAGTAGTGTTTCGTAGATCATTGTCTTTTGGCCATTACATTGTCTGTCCTTCACTAAAAGTTTGAAGACACCAGTGTTCTGAGGAGTGTTTCGTAGAACATTGTCTTTTGGCCATTGCATTGTATGTCCTTCTTCACTAAAAGTTTGAAGACACCAGTGTTCTGAGTAGTGTTTTGTAGATCATTGTCTTTTGGTCATTGCATTGTGTCCTTCTTCGCTAAAAGTTTGAAGACACCAGTGTTCTGAGTAGTGTTTTGTAGATCATTGTCTTTTGACCATTGCATTGTCTATTCTTCTTCACTAAAAGTTTGAAGACAACAGTGTTCTGAGTAGTGTTTTGTAGATCATTGTCTTTTGGCCATTACATTGTCTGTCCTTCACTAAAAGTTTGAAGACACCAGTGTTCTGAGGAGTGTTTCGTAGATCATTGTCTTTTGGCCATTGCATTGTCTGTTCTTCTTCACTAAAAGTTTGAAGACACCAGTGTTCTGAGTAGTGTTTCGTAGATCATTGTCTTTTGGCCATTGCATTGTCTGTCCTTCTTCACTAAAAGTTTGAAGACACCAGTGTTCTGAGTAGTGTTTCGTAGATCATTGTCTTTTGGCCATTACATTGTCTGTCCTTCACTAAAAGTTTGAAGACACCAGTGTTCTGAGTAGTGTTTCGTAGATCATTGTCTTTTGGCCATTGCATTGTATGTCCTTCTTCACTAAAAGTTTGAAGACACCAGTGTTCTGAGTAGTGTTTTGTAGATCATTGTCTTTTGGTCATTGCATTGTGTCTTTTTTCGCTAAAAGTTTGAAGACACCAGTGTTCTGAGTAGTGTTTTGTAGGTCATTGTCTTTTGACCATTGCATTGTCTATTCTTTTTCACTACAACTTTGAAGACACCAGTGTTCTGAGGAGTGTTTCGTAGATCATTGTCTTTTGGCCATTGCATTGTCTGTCCTTCTTCACTAAAAGTTTGAAGACACCAGTGTTCTGAGGAGTGTTTCGTAGATCATTGTCTTTTGGCCATTGCATTGTCTGTCCTTCTTCACTAAAAGTTTGAAGACACCAGTGTTCTGAGTAGTGTTTCGTAGATCATTGTCTTTTGGCCATTGCATTGCCTGTTCTTCTTCACTAAAAGTTTGAAGACACCAGTGTTCTGAGTAGTGTTTCGTAGATCATTGTCTTTTGGCCATTGCATTGTATGTCCTTCTTCACTAAAAGTTTGAAGACACCAGTGTTCTGAGTAGTGTTTCGTAGATCATTGTCTTTTGGCCATTGCATTGTCTGTCCTTCTTCACTAAAAGTTTGAAGACACCAGTGTTCTGAATAGTGTTTTGTAGATCATTGTCTTTTGGCCATTGCATTGACTGTTCTTCTTCACTAAAAGTTTGAAGACACCAGTGTTCTGAGTAGTGTTTCGTAGATCATTGTCTTTTGGCCATTGCATTGTATGTACTTCTTCACTAAAAGTTTGAAGACACTAGTGTTCTGAGTAGTGTTTCGTAGATCATTTTCTTTTGGCCATTGCATTGTATGTCCTTCTTCACTAAAAGTTTGAAGACACCAGTGTTCTGAGTAGTATTTCGTAGATCATTGTCGTTTGGCCATTGCATTGTCTGTTCTTCTTTACTAAAAGTTTGAAGACACCAGTGTTCTGAGTAGTGTTTCGTAGATCATTGTCTTTTGGCCATTACATTGTTTGTCCTTCACTAAAAGTTTGAAGACACCAGTGTTCTGAGGAGTGTTTCGTAGATCATTGTTTGTTGGCCATTGCATTGTATGTCCTTCTTCATTAAAAGTTTGAAGACACCAGTGTTCTGAGTAGTGTTTTGTAGATCATTTTCTTTTGGCCATTGCATTGGCTGTTCTTCTTCACTAAAAGTTTGAAGACACCAGTGTTCTGAGTAGTGTTTCGTAGATCATTGTCTTTTGGCCATTGCATTGTATGTCCTTCTTCACTAAAAGTTTGAAGACACCAGTGTTCTGAGTAGTGTTTTGTAGATCATTGTCTTTTGGCCATAGCATTGTCTGTCCTTCTTCACTAAAAATTTGAAGACACCAGTGTTTTGATTAGTGTGTTGTAGATCATTGTCTTTTGGCCATTACATTGTCTGTCCTTCTTCACTAACAGTTTGAAGACACCAGTGTTCTGAGTAGTGTTTCGTAGATCATTGTCTTTTGGCCATTGAATTTTCTGTCCTTCACTAAAAGTTTGAAGACACCAGTGTTCTGGGGAGTGTTTCGTAGATCATTGTCTTTTGGCCATTGCATTGTCTGTCCTTCTTCACTAAAAGTTTGAAGACGCCAGTGTTCTGAGTAGTGTTTCGTAGATCATTGTCTTTTGGCCATTGCATTGTCTGTCCTTCTTCACTAAATGTTTGTGTTCTGAGTAGTGTTTTGTATATCATTCTAATTATTATTGTCTTATGATTGTATATCATTCTTTAACTTTTTGTCCATTGTCTTATCTGTCCATCTTTCATTTACCGTCTTATGATTGTATATCATTCTTTAACTTTTTGTTCATTGTCTGTCGATCTTTGATTTACCGTCTTATGATTGTATATCATTCTTTAACTTTTTGTTCATTGTCTGTCGATCTTTGATTTACCGTCTTATGATTGTATATCATTCTTTAACTTTTTGTTCATTGTCTGTCGATCTTTGATTTACCGTCTTATGATTGAATATCATTCTTTAGCTTTTTGTCCATTGTCTTATCTGTCGATTTTTTATTTACCGTCTTATGATTGTATATCATTCTTTAACTTTTTGTCCATTGTCTTATCTGTCGATTTTTTATTTACCGTCTTATGATTGTATATCATACTATAGCTTTTTGTCCATTGTCTTATCTGTCGATTTTTTATTTACCGTCTTATGATTGTATATCATTCTTTAACTTTTTGTCCATTGTCTTATCTGTCGATTTTTTATTTACCGTCTTATGATTGTATATCATTCTTTAACTTTTTGTCCATTGTCTTATCTGTCGATTTTTTATTTACCGTCTTATGATTGTATATCATTCTTTAGCTTTTTGTCCAATGTCTTATCTGTCGATTTTTTATTTACCGTCTTATGATTGTATATCATTCTTTAACTTTTTGTCCATTGTCTTATCTGTCGATTTTTTATTTACCGTCTTATGATTGTATATCATTCTTTAGCTTTTTGTCCAATGTCTTATCTGTCGATTTTTTATTTACCGTCTTATGATTGAATATCATTCTTTAACTTTTTGTCCATTGTCTTATCTGTCGATTTTTTATTTACCGTCTTATGATTGTATATCATTCTTTAACTTTTTGTCCATTGTCTTATCTGTCGATTTTTTATTTACCGTCTTATGATTGTATATCATTCTTTAGCTTTTTGTCCAATGTCTTATCTGTCGATTTTTTATTTACCGTCTTATGATTGTATATCATTCTATAGCTTTTTGTCCATTGTCTTATCTGTCGATTTTTTATTTACCGTCTTATGATTGTATATCATTCTTTAACCTTTTGTTCATTGTCTGTCGATCTTTGATTTACCGTCTTATGATTGTATATCATTCTTTAACTTTTTGTCCATTGTCTTTTCTGTCGATCTTTGATTTACCGTCTTATGATTACCATTTCTTTAGAAATGCCTGTACCAAGTCAGGGTCATTACGGTTTTCAATTTTCCGGTTGTTGACTGTTTTTTTCTGTTTATACACTTATGAGTTTTGACTTTCCCTTTGTAAGATTGTGCGGAGTTCGGTAATTTTGTTATTACCCTTATTTGGTATCTTCAAACTTTACTTTCATCGAAGGTGTATATATGTCATCAGTCTTTCTATATTTGTTTGTAAACCTGGACAGTGTAAATAACTGTTAGAGAAATTCGAAGGTTTAATCGAAAATGGACAATCCAGAGAAACTAACAACATATGGTAAAAAAGACGAAGAGAAACAAATCACAATATTGTAAAATATTGTTCTTGTTTTGGAAATATTTCGTGCAATATATAAGACAAATTAGAATTAAAGGTGGTTTATGACACAAAAAAAACATATTGTGTCCCACCTTTTCCCATCTGTTAGGAAACATACCATTAATAAACCAAAGTCTAGACCAACGCCACATGTGTTTATCTTTTTTATGTTCAATGGTTTGATGTGAGCGGTGATTGTTCGTTTAGTTAAATATTGGTGTAATTTGTTACCTTCACTTCTTTTTTATTTAGTAGCATATCAAATGACACAGTAAAACACTGATTTAAATATAGGATTTCCTCGTACAAAGAGGCTTTTGTCTTTTATAACACATTCAAAAATGGAATGTTGACCAAGTATGATAATCACATTATACTACCTATATTGTACATTGGGGGCCGTCGTGGTCGTCATCGTATGGTAGTTGGATTTACCACTTCCGATGCAATCAGTGACTATCACCAGTAACGTTTTCACTTCGAATACAGCTCATGGTGAGATGTACTCGATACAACATTATGTGATAAAGTTTGTCAGTGATTTGCGGCATGTCGGTGGTTTTCACCTGGTACTCCAGTTTCCTCCACCAATTAAACAGACCGCTACAATATAACAGAAATATTGTTGAAAGTGGCGTTAAACACCAAAACCCAAATTCAAAGAACTAACCTCTTCCAAACGCGTCATATCAACCTGCCAAAAACAATATGCCTGTATGATAATACATGTAAGAAAGCATGCAAAGTTTTAAGGAATTACTATGTAAAAGTTAGCAGTTGCACGTGCAAAAGAAACATGATATACTATTTAAATTCTTGGAATATAAACAACAGTATCAACAGACAAATAGGTGTAATTCAGAACTGATAATTCGTGTATAAATGTTTCAGTCGCTAGCTTTATACGGATCATTATCAAGCAAATGCAATGGAGTTGTCTATCGTTGTACAGTTCTGTTTGCAAGAATATTATAAAGGAATACAACAGCATTCTAAATAACATAGCATCGATACTCTCCACAAAAATGTTTTGACTAATCTCAAAATTACAGGTAAAGAAGCATAATAGGTACATTTGTATCAGGTAATATACATTCAAAAGATTATTACAACTTCTGCGTTGCAAGTTCTTGAAAAGAAACCAAACACTTTGTAAATGACTATGTATAAAAAAATTCATAACATGCTTAGCATCCAACGGGTAAACATCACGTGCATATTCAGGACAGGAATATCTAAGCTTATACAGAAATGAGTGGACCAATCGAAGCAATGTATTTTGACTGCCATTGGAATATTATGGACAATGAGATAGGGGCGAAAAAAATTGTTTTTTGTATCGGCTAGAATACACCCGTGCAAAGAGAGTTGAACTCTTCAAACACGCACCCACTACGGTCCACTGTCTACGTATTAAAACCTGTTAATGCATGATCGAGAAACACCCCCTATCCGTCATCTTTGAGACGTACTGACGAGCGGTGATCTGTAATCATTACTCAGTGAAAATAAATGAAGAAAAAGTATTTGATGACCACAGCGCCTTGGAAAATGACGGCGGACACAAACTATTGCCGAAAAGCACAGAAGGCCCATATAACCAAATGAGCAAACATATCTGGTGAAGTTAAACTATTTTAGGTAAATTAGTGCCTTGTGTGTAGATAGGTCACGCTCCGTGCATGTAAAATACAACTTGTAGCAGGTATTCATTATTTCTATTTGTGGTTGTTCGGTGGTAGCCAACTGCGAGGCAAAGCACAATTTATCCGACTTTATCCATCATATCCTCTTTTTGTCTGTGGTAATCTAAATTTCTGTCTATCCCAGTCCTACCTTCATCACATACAGTGTTTATTGGCTGTAAACTTGCTCTTGTTATCAAAATAGATATGCTATTGCATTCAATACAAATCGATTTGCTATCTATGAAGCATGGTATTTGTATTCTATAAAAGATTTCAAATAAATCCGTAATGTCTTAACGGAAAATTTGTTTGTACGAATATGAAGCTAAAAGGTACAATTTAAGGAAGAAAAAAACGAAGACGCAAACGCATTTTGACCATTCTATGTTTCGCTCGATCTTTTGTGATCTGACAATGACAGAAGTACCATAATTCTAGTATGTCCTTCTTGTATGGACTTTTGTGATCCCTTAATGGAGGAACCTATTGTCAAATGTCTCTCCCTTTTTTGTACTTTCTGCAAGTATTCTGCAAAATTCATTATATTTCTTTTGTCCTTTATTTTTGTTTTAAGTGGATTTAATATATTATTTCGAACAATTGGTTACATATTGATTGTCTAGCAATTATTTGTCTGTATCATTGCTCAACAATTGTGTGCTTGTTGATTGAAAACACATATGTACATGTTGATTTAAAACACATATGTACATGTTGCTCGAACAGCTGCTAGGTGCTTTTTGGTTGCAAAATAATACAGTATTTGTTTTATTGCTTATACTTTGTGATTGCCTAATAAAAACCAGCTTGGTGATATCCCATAATGGTTAATAGCCCGACAATACCGTATTTGTTGATTGTCTAAATATTACGTACTTTCTTATTGTAATAGAGTTATTACAGTTAACTCAGGTATCAACATGGTGAATGCTAGATTAAAATATAGGTACCGTAGAGCAATCTGTTTGTCAACTGAAACTCACACAAATCTTAGAACGGCTCTAATACAATGTCACTTTGACTATTCCTGCTCATGGTGGTATACCGGTGTATCACAGACTTAAAAAAACAAAAACTGTCAGATTTATATAAAATTTAGGTCCAAGATCTAGTATTCTCCAACCTATCAAGTGTTGGATTTCGAAACATTGAAAATAGAGTAAATCAACCGAGACTAAAGGCAAGCCCAAAAATCTACAACAAGTGTTCAGTATATTTAAAATACAATTTTAGAACACCAGTCATTCCAATTTCGCAACTTCAATAATTAAAAGAGTGTACTCTTTAAAGAGTGGTATGCGCTTCCAAATAGCATACAATCAATAAATTACCATGATACATTCATAGCTGCAGTAAAGCAACATCTCAAACATAAGTAGATGCGTATCTTTTTATATCATTAATATCAATTCAATTTATGCAATACTTCCTCTAATTCACTTAAGTGATATACACTTAAAGGATTACATGGGTAATAAGTGGAAACGCTTTCATGGGTCAACTTTTGAAGTAGGTCAACTTCTTGAAGTACTTGTTTTATTTCATATGTTTAAATACGCATATTTATAACCTACACTTGTATATAGTTGGTATCCATTCCTAAATAAATTTTGTCTTTTACCTTATTGTCCAACAACACCTTACTTGTTATTTGCCTAACAACTTGTTGATTACCCAACAACAATACCGTACTTGGTGATTGCCCAACAACAATACCACATTTGGTAATTACCCAGCAATACCATATCAGCACTTTAGTTCTTGCGGACTGTCTATTTGCAGTTTTTTTAATATTGGGTAGACAACATTTAATAACTTTTTGATGAATTTTATTAAAATGACATATAATACAGTGCAATACAAATATTTGTACAGGATTTGATTATCCACATTTCTTTGGCACAAAAAACAGAAGACACTTAGCACTGTTAGCGATATCTTCAAAGTACATTTAACATGGTTTACAAGCATGGCAAATTCTCATAACAAATATAACATTAAAATAGTGATTACAGACAGTTCCTACAATCAAAACGAAGACGAACAACTCCTAGTGGTAATCATCAATTTTAGAAAATGATGAAAACAATAACAGTACCTGGTATTAGCAATACTGTCCACGACAATATATCGCATATAATACTGGATACAATTTAGTATCCAAAGTGTCCAAAGTTGATGACAAACAATGAATAATATCATAGTTACACTTGTAAAACACCATACAGTTGCATTCATAAGCAGACAAATTACTAAAAGCTTTGTCACATTTTTTATTTTAAAACAAACTAAACAGAGGGTTTGTTGTTATTTTACACAAATATATATCTAACAAATCTTAGGTTTAGGACTAATTATAAAACTGAATACAGTTTTCATATTTTTTGTGGTATTAAGAACTCAAAAGATAAAGAATTAAGACTCATTATTTCCTGTTAAGGATTTTACTTTGTAAATTATTCTAGCATGGAATAAACATGCTTAACACTGTGAATTACTTTGTTTAATATTTAAGGATCACATTATGCAGGGTCCCAACAGGTAGAAATATATGAATATGATGTAATAGACCACCAAGTAGATTACATTTCCACAAATAATTGCTACGTGTATTTAAATATTCGACCTTTTACAGCCCAATTTATAATTAAAGGTGAATATGTGATCGAAAGATCAAGATATATTCGACATAAAAGTATAACACAAAATGCCAAATGCAACTAGAATCAAAATAGAGATTCACAGATGACATGAATTTCGTCTTAACAATATGGACTATTTACATTATAAAACTGAGCATGGTATTTGTTTTCAATAGTGACAACAGTCTATCCAAAACACTTCAATATTATAACAAAATCAAGTAATATACAACATAGTTGGATACATATTTTTGTAAAACAAAAAATAAGCAAGCTATTTGAAAAGTCAAATAATACAGTGGACTAGCTACTAAATAATGAGAACAATTTATTTGTTTCATATCGAGACATCAATAATGTATATATGTATAGTATACACAAGACAAAACAACCATAATTTAAATAGAAATAAAAAAATATTGCACATAAACAATATCAACACACCTCCATTTTCAGTGCACACCAACCTTAGATATATATGTTAAACATTATGTGATTAACGTATTCACATTTCATGCAGACCTGGATTTTGAACTCGGAAAAAGGAAGTTTTATGACATTCTGTCTATTGTACTGCCACAGGCGATCAGTGTTCATATACGGTTTCTGATTACTAACTTAATAATTTCGTATTATTTTTGAAGGAACATATGGCACAATTTCGTCCCAATACTGTTATGGTGAAATGTTCTATCAACCAAACAAAAAAGTTGTAAAATCAAAGAAATAAGAGGTTTCAATTGAATCAGTCTCCAGTAAAAACAATAAAAATGTTTACATAAAGTACTTTCAGGGAGGTCATTATCTATGATCGATATTTGTAATTTACATTACACAAGCATTGTTGTGATGCCTATATATATTGGAATCCCTTGTCAGTACTTAAGTGTCCATATGGCATAGAAATAAATCACCAATTATACAAGTTTGTTCAGCTTGCATACGAAAATCAATTAATTTCGCCTTTCGTGCACTTGGAATACATGTTTAAAACACTTTTACCCTGGTTTGTTTCCAAGACAGACAAGATCCAAATAATCTTGAATATATACATGTTTATGCTATCTATATTGTAACAACATATTCTCAGTATTGATGAAATACATAAAAAAGGAAAGTGAGAGTAAACACTATCAAGTACTTTAATAAATAGTCTTCAATTTTAAAATTCTGATATTCATCTACATCGTGTAGTTTTACAAATATATAAATGCATAATACCGAAATGCCTAAATATACTGACTTTGACTAGAAGTGAGATTAGACATCGACCATTATATAATCAAGTGAAAATAGGGGGACTGTTACATTTTGACCAATAACTTTTTTTCTCTTTTCTAATTACTGAAAATATTGTTTTATTTTATGCATGGGCGAATGTTCAAAATGAATAGTGTTCTCTTAACATATATCTATCCTCGTCTCTGATTATAAAATGATCGATGTCTTAGCACTTTTAAAGAGACAATAAAAGTTTAAATCACATTACTCATAACACCACAATAACTGATGTTATAATGATTGCCAAGCTCCACCATCTCATTCTTATGCATTCAACACCATCTGCAGAACCTGCAAAAATAAAGACAGAGTGCACGTGGTCCACATCAATTAAAGATACCAAAGTCATGAATTACTATAGTTACCTACAACAATGTCGACCATGTAATGAGTTGAATTAAATTGTGAACTAATTGTGTTTGACATTTATTTTCTCTTTAAAATTAGGATTGTTTATTTCGTTTTTTTTTGTCCAATCTGATATCTGTCACACAACAGTTGATATATTTGATCCAAAAAATACATTTTAGAGATTATTTTTCTGTCAATGAGGTTTCTTTCTTTTAATTTAATAAAACGCATGTCATAGAATATGTTTTACTGATATCAGACATGCATACTATGAGAATATAAACCGATTCTAAAGGGTAGTAAACGTCAGGATACTATTTTAATTATTGTCGTTGCTTGGCAATGACTGTAATTAGGCTTTTGAAAATGATCATTATAGTTTAAATAGCACTGCCCATTTGTCATTAAACTATAGTTTTTCACCAAAATTAATATTAAAAAACGAGAATTACCGATCTAAATATCTGGATTGGTCCAATAGAACGTTTAGAAGTTAACCATGCAAGGCTTGTTGCATTTCCGTTATCCTTACTCCGTTATCCTTACTCTCAGCATGCTCACAACCTCATGTTGTTTCTGTTGCATCTTATTTTAGTAATACTTACCACCTTGACCATCAGGTGGCTTGATGACTGGAGTTGTAATAACTGAATATGGGGGTTCTACAACACCGTAGTTATTTGACGAATTTTTTTCGTCGATTATCACCCCTTTCTGTGTAGTGGTTGTGAGAGCAGACGACAGTGTCGTATTTGTGAACGCTGATGTCACAGTCGTCGTATACAACGTTGTTGTTGTTGTTGACGGTCGTGTGGTGGTGGTAGTAGTAGTAGTCGATGGTTTAGTGACAACGTTTTCTAAAATATACAAATGTGAAAACAGATTAGAACTAGGAAGAACTGTTTTAGATACCTAAAACTTATGTCTCCCCTTAATGCAGCCATCTGTACAACAATAAGTTACACGTTATGAGTTGAATGTTGTGGGAAAAAAATGTTATGAAAGCAAATATTTGCAAGCCATTAACCAAAGTAATTACTATTAAAGTTTGTTTTTGCCCGCAAAAACGTATGTCTCCCCCCGTCCCACAAACTGTAGTCAAAGGTAAAAAATATATTTAGGTAACAAATAAAATTAAGCTTCAATGAATAACAAGATGAACTGTGAACTAATGCTCACTTATGATACCCCCGCTCTTCGACACACAGGAAGTAGGAATCTGATGGGTCCAAAAACGCTTCCCACGATATGGGGTACCTATATGAAGCTTGTGACCAAATATCAGATCTCTGCCATCAATAGTTGCTGAGAAAAATGTGACGAAAAATGTGCATATATGTTCAATGTGTATAGAAACCAACTAAGTCGGCAAACAGGAAGTAGGAATCTGACGGGTCCAAAAACGCTACCCACAATATGGTATACCTATATGATGCTTGTGACCAAATATCAGATTTCTACCATCAATAGTTGCTGAGAAAAATGTGACGAAAAATGTGCATATATGTTCAATGTGTATAGAAACCAACTAAGTCGGCAAACAGGAAGTAGGAATCTGACGGGTCCAAAAACGCTACCCACAATATGGTATACCTATATGATGCTTGTGACCAAATATCAGATTTCTGCCATCAACAGTTACTGAGAAAAATGCGACGAAAAATATCTTGGACGGACGGAAGGACGGACGGACGGACGGACAGACGGACAGAGGTAAAACAGTATACCCCCCTCCCCCTTCGGGGTGCGGGGGTATAGCAAAAAAAAACTGTTTTTAATCCATGAAACACAAAAAAAAATTGATCAAAAGTGCTAAAGCAAGGGTTACAGGTACTATTCCATATTGTCATGGCAAAGTTCCCCATCCCAGAAAATTGTTCAGCCTATGTTCCAATGATTTTAAAGGAGTTTTGTTCTTCTAAAATCAATGGATTGGTGATGAAAAACTTTTTCAAGGAAATAGTGACATTATGATAGACTCTTGTACATATATATATATAAACAAGTTTCAGTAAGGAATATTACACTAGAGTGTTTGCAAATAACTCCCACAAAATTTAGGGGATCAAAATTTCCTGGTAATATGCACAACTACATATGGTGTCCTTACTACCTAGCAAGTTTCATGAAATTCTGTTCAGCAGTTTCAGAGGAGTTGCGCTAACAAGCTGCTTCAGTAGTAAATTTCGAGAAATTTCTAAGTTCAAAGGGACATAACTCCCACAAAATTCAGGCGATCAAAATTTCCTGGTATATGCACAACTACATATGGTGTCCTTACTACCTACCAAGTTTCATGAAATTCTGTTTAGGAGTTTCAGAGGAGTTGCGCTGACAAGCTGCTTCAGAAATATATTTCGGGAAATGTTTAAGTTCAAAGGGGCATAACTCCCACAACATTCAGGCGATCAAAATTTCCTGGTAATATGCACACACTACCTACCAAGTTTCATGAAATTATGTTCAGTAGTTTCAGAGGAGTTGCGCTGGCAAGCTGCTTCAGTAGTAAATTTCGGGAAATTTCTAAGTTTAAAGGGACACAACTCCCACCAAATTCATGCGATCAAAAATTACTGGTAATATGCACAACTACATATGGTGTCCTTACTACCTACCAAGTTTCATGAAATTCTGTTCAGTAGTTTCAGAGGAGTTGCGCTGACAAACTGTGTGACGGACAGACGGACAGGACAAAAACAATATGTCTCCCCACCAAAGTGGGGGGAGACATAATTATAGTAAACTGGGATCAAGAACTTATAAAATAACCAGAACGTGTTTGTTCTAGTCCATTAGAATTAAATCAAAACTGAAATGGGTTTAAACAAAAACAATTATTTGACCTTGAGGTCAAAGGTCAAGGTCCCATGAAGGTCATTATGGTACGGAACACACCGCCAAATGGTCATGCACCCACACACCAAATAGCATTGACCTATCTCTAAAGACAAAAATGTTATGGCCCGGACAAGAAAATACTATTTAAAAAACAATTATTTGACCTTTAGGTCAAAGGTCAAGGTATCACGAAGGTCATGACGGTATGCGACACACCGCCTTATGGTCATGCACCCACATAACAAATATAATTGATCTATCTGGAAAGACAAAAAAGTTATGGTCCAGACAAGCTTCGCTGAGAAGAAGCAGAAGACGCGGAAGCAGAAGCGGAAGATTAATAAGTTCTTACATACGTTCTTGGGAAAGACCGGGTGATCTTCCACGAGTGATAGAAATTTTATGTCTTTTCGCGAGTGGAGCGCAGCGAAACCAACGAAAAGAAACAAACATTTCTATCACGAGTGGAAGATCACCCGGGCTTTCCCAACAACGCATGTAAGTACCTATTTCTTCCGTAAACCAACAACTTTCACTATCGCGAACTCCTAGAGACCCCCGCCATTGATCAGTAACTAATTTGCATCAATTATCAGATCAATATCATAAAATTGAGCGTTATGAAATACACATCACATAAAATTGACTTTTGTAACACCGATTGATAAATTAAGTAGCTTTCTACTGATATTTGAGCTTTTCTCACTAATATTTTATTGAAAGTACAGTATTTTCCTTCATGAGACTATGACGTGACACATATTTTGACGTCATTGAAGAATGACGTCAAAGGTACGGAAATATAGGGTCTAACACCGGGAGAGGTGCAAGATAGTAAAATCTGTGACACCCGAGGGTAAGATTTAAATCGTATCGGACGAGGCTTGTCCGAGTCCAATACGATTTAAATCTTACCCGAGGGTGTCACAGATTTTACTATCTTGCACCTTTTACGGTGTTTGACTCTTTTTCTCACCCCTTTCTTCCGTGTCAATGTTTGTTTACTTGTTGTGTAGTTTGGTGCATTAATTTGCGAACCGTATCACAGCCACAGGACCAAAGCCAAAGGCAAAATGCCACGTAATAAAATAAAACAAGATGTTCATTTTACAACTTTAAAGAGGTTCAAAATAATAAAGTTAACAAACTTGTGATAGATTCTACAATAACAAAATTTTGCACCTTTTACGATGTTTGTCTCTTTTTCTCATCTCTTTCAATATTTGTTTACGTTGAGAAAATATAGAGTACTCTCCCTTGTTATGTAACTAATGTAAATAAAAACAATTACCTCCCTTTGACCAACGTCAAATATTTTTTTTAACAGGCATTTATCGCTGTTGTAGTAGCATTTATAATATATTTATAAATAAAATACAATGTATTTTATTGTATTTTATTGTGAAATACATTTAAAATACTGTCAAGACACTATAAATCGACAATTTAATTCAACAATGGAAAACAATTTTGCGGGAAAAACGGCGTGTAGCTTGTCTTACCCTGGAGCCGGGGTAAGATAGACAAATCTTTTTCACCTAAACTAACGGACTACTTTATCCAAGGGGTGAGAAAAGGACATCTAGAAATACGAAAAAACTAAAATAAAAGACACAAATATATTTAATACGGTTAGAGTCTGTATTTGAAAAAAAAAACCTCAATGGTTAAATCTGTAATATATCTGTTATTCAGCTATCAGAGAGGGTATATAATGTGACATTCCCGGCTTAGAATATATATTTAAACGATTTTGTTCTTGTTAGAAGCGTTCTGATTGGATGTCAAAATGACCATATACGGAAGAACAAATCAGCCTAAAACAATATGTCTCCCTTCGTTCGAAGGGGAGACATAATTACGTTACAGAAAAGGGTAATGTGTGGTTAGGGACCATGTACCCTGAACATGACAAATAATTTTTTCACTCACATATGAATTCGATAAGAGTGATTGATAAATATGGATGTAAACTAATTTATACATGCCATGTCTTATTGAAGGGCATGTATTAAGGCAAGGATGTGAGTGGTTACGTGTCGTGAGGGTATCGATATTCCCTCTGTTTCTATGATTTTCCAAATGGATTTCGGACCTGTACTGATTGTGGTGCTTTTTATTTGTTATTTTATTAACGCTTCATGTTGAACATGGTATCGCCATGGTCGGGTGATTATTAGATTAGCATCTACCTATATGTTTATTTGAGTGTTGAGGTATTTCAGATAGAAGGGAAACGATGGCCTTACGGGACAAGTTTTACGAGTGGAGCGGAAAGTGAGGGGGCAAGCTTTCATAACAGACGCGCAAACAATCCGAGGTATTGATATTTTCCGAAAAGCCATGTAAAAGATGAGACCATTCTTTAGCAATCCATGACAATAACTTAGCATTCAGAAGATGTGATGGTGTAAAAAGTGAATAGAAACTGCAAGCTCGATCTTCATAGGATATACCTAAATAATTGGAAAAAGATACTTCAAATTGCTATACATAATTCCCCAGTTACTGTGATAAAACTGACCATCACAATATAATTGACAGGGATGGCAAATAAACATACTATATGCTCCTTTATTATTACTATAACTTACTATTTCACCATGCAATCTTATATTTTAATATTGTTTACCAACCATCTAAAAATAATACCATCAGGTTTGTAACAAAGAGTAACATGACAGGTGCCACTACTGGAGCAAGCACTGCTTACCAATCCAGAAATCCAGAGCACCTGTGTTCATCCCCCTTTTTTCAGTGGTGTCGTATATGGCAACTTTTACGTGTAGTTTTATGTCGATCATTGTTTGTCTTTTTGTTCTTTGTTTTTCTTTTAGTCATTGTATTGACTGTCCTTCTGGTTATCCCTTATTTATCTTCAAAATGTTTTTACTTACTATTAAATATATTTCGTATATCAATGTTGATAATTATATAAAATGTGTTATGCTTACCTTCAATTAAAACCGTTGATGACGAGTTGCCATACTGATTTTTCGCTTCACAAGTATACAGTCCAAAATCACCCTCTTCTAATGTATATATTTGTAAATTTAGCACAAACTCGGTATCACTTCTTCTGTATAATGTTGGAACAAACTTCCACACGTTTTCATCTTCTAATATTTCTGTGTGTCCTTTTCTCCACACTGCGATTTCCTGTGGATATGCTTTTATTATACAGTCTATGGACGTGTCTCTTCCTCGATCCTGGCTAATTTTAGTTATACTTGTAGAGACAGATGGAGGGACTGAAAAATATGTGTTAGTAGAAATAATAATGGTTTTAAATATACAGCATTTATTAAATATGTCTCATGGAATGAATGAGAAATGACAACATGGTCAAAATATGCTATGTGCTTTGTAGAATGGTCTTGTCTCAATGAACACAATGAACAGGGTTCTGTGACTGCAGTGTCAGCAGTATCCTTAGAATAATGGCTTAAAATGTACATTTCAATGACATTTCATTGCATCACATAGTACCATCAAAGCAGATAAATTCCTCGAGGATTCCCATGGGCATATAATGTAGGACAAACACCTGGTTTCTGTGGGAAACAACTTTGTAGAAACAAAGGGAGCTTCGGTAGTTAGACGTAAATCAGCCTCTCGTGTGTGTATAATGTATCACTCCTGTTAGGGAAATGACAACTTCTAACAGATAATAATGAACTACATTACTTCAGAATGGCCAGTATAGGTCCTGATATGATCTAAAAATCGAAGTAGAAAATCAGAAGTACACTCGATTGACACTTATTATGTAATTACATATTAGTGGCATTTGTTTTTATCACGACCGAAAGTCTCTCAAACAGGAGAATAATATCAATTGTAGAAATGTGTTGTATATCTACATTTATTCAAAGTTGAAGATTATTATTTTAGCTAATAATTTGTAAACATGCTAAAAGTCTACAGGGTGTTTATTATATCATATGACACCTTTCACAATCAAATATACAAATGAAATAATAATTAAACCTGAACATAATGTCCTCATAGCCTTTTAATATGCAAGATGATATTTTAAATTTGTTACAGCACTAATCGCATGTTACGGGTACCAAGGACACATTGTGGACATATTACCATTGTCTCAGGAAATGCGTATGCTAAACATCTTTATAATCTGTATTCAATACACATTCTAATAATAAAATATATCATTATTCTTGAAAACTGCGGTAATTAAACCCCTTCGGGTCCGTTGTTCAACCCCAAAAAACACTGATATTAAAATTACCATTGTGGTAACAAAAGTTATTACAATTCTAGGTTAAGTAAACCTCTTCATGAAAAATGACATTATAATATGATGGTCAACACTTTACTTAACTCTTCAACACCCGAAATGTCCGTTCCTTGTTACAAATTCATTAAATAATTCACAGAAAGAAAATATACAAAATGTTATCAAACTGGATATATGTTTTGAAACAATAATTGCACATATAAATAGTGATCATGGTAATAAGCTTACCATTTCGAATTATTCAATTATGTTTTTAAATGTTGTTGCGCTACAACAAGTAACAAATAAAGTGCAAAAGGACATACATCTGCAGAATATAATAAAAACGCAGATATCTAATTTAGCATACACGACGTGTCCCCGGAATTACCATCAAAGCCAAAATAGCAATGCCTACTTCAAGATAAGAAGAGTTTGAAGATACCAAAGGGGTAATCAGAATCGTACATCAAGAACAGACAACACAATGGTCAAAGGAAAAAGTATAAAAGGACAAACAACGATCTACAAAACATACACATAAAGCTAAAGATCGAATAATACGAATCCCGGGGGTGAACTCATGTACTCAAGAAGGGTTAGCAGTTCCTGCTCCACTAGTGGCATCCGTCGTGTTAATCTAGTTACAAACCCAGTGATAAGTCATTAATGAGGAAAGAACCGGGAAGTGTTAACGACAATAATATAATGTACTTACATTCAACGTTTACAGTTATGTTCTTTTTAGATACTGGAGGGATTCCATTAAATGCCTGGCACGTGTATATTCCAGCTTCTTCTCGTGTAATATTATGTATCGTTATCGTTTCCCCTGTCACGGACTTCGGAAACTCTGCCAAAAGAACATGCTTATGTGAATTTGTATATACATAAAGTCTATATAGTCAATGGTGGTAAAATATTTTCAATACAATGTACAATGTCTGTGTTATACTTAACATTTTGTATCATCTATTCATTCTCTTTCTCGCAAGTATCTAATAATAAGTGCATATGCTAAAACATTATATGTCACTAAAATTACCAGTATATACTAGGCCTATGCGCAAATTTCGATAAAAAAAAAAGACGTCCCCTTTCAGCATGAAGGACTCGTCATAAAAAAAAATAGCAGGGAATCTGATGCAATGATTGGCTAACGACTATTCTCGGGAACCAGTTATTTGGTATCAAAACAACGACTATCAATAACTTTCTTGACGAAAGAAATGGGTGAAATATGCTATGTTGAATCTCTGTAATGATGTCTGTGAACCCCGTTTCGCTACAACATGGAAAACACAAGAGATATTATTGTCGGATTCAAGTTGCAACAAATCCAATCAGTCAAAAAAACTTTAGTAAGATATAACGGTGTTGGTAATAACAATTTCTCATGCATTTTAGCTGACTTTTGAAAGGGAGACACATATTATAGGTTAATTGGTGTCTTCGAAATTGCAGTAATGCACCGCGGGTAATATTGTCATCAATCTTTTAATGATAAAATATTTTACTTATCTGAGGAAGATTTAACTTATAATGGGTAACATATTCATATTAAAAACAGATATATCATCTTAATTTACGTCTGTTTTATTACCAGCGATTCCTTGAAAGCCATCATATAATTATACTTATTACCCTCTATGGATCGAACGTTTTTTCTCCAATATTAATAAACCCTGATTTCAGACTGACAAAAAGATGGAATTAATCTAATTTAGTTTAATAGAGGATATAATACACTTATAGGAAATTCGTTATTATATGTACTACGCCGTTTTTATTTGGGATAATTTAGTAAATGAAATATAAAATAGATGTAAATAGTGTTCTTCCTGAAATATAACTAAACAGCTGCTATCTATTACTCTATTTAAAGTCTATAAGGAGACCATGACACAAAACTGTAGGCAGAGTCGTTCTGTAGCCTATATCGCTCACCTGTTTTGATAATGAAATGTCTGAGATCTGTTACGCTATATCAAAGATCGGTGGTTGTATTATATTTGCAACTGATAAACAGTAATACAACCCATAATTACCATGTATAAAGCTGGAACATCTGATAATAAAAATAACCAATCAATCATCTCTGATTAGATAAAAATAATAGAATTCCAATTGGAAGGACTTGTCTAACAACATTACAATCCGGACAAACCGACCATCAGTACAATCAAGAAGAAATAAAATAGATACACAAAAGACGCCAATATAAAACGAGAATGGGGCGTGATGCTTCACAACATTAAACGATTTATAATCCTTATAAAGGACTCATTAATATACCAGTGATGCTATAGCCAACATTAAAATTAATATACCAGTGATGCTATAGCCAACATTAAACTGGCCATCAACAATTTTATTTCTTCAACCACAACAAAAGGAACCAATGATATGTGCACAGATGAGTAATTTCTTAACTTTTTGTTGATAGTGATCCATGTGCTGGATCCAAAGGAAAAGTAATAACATTTTAAAATTGCGAAGGACAATGATAAGAACATTCTTTCATGAAGTTTTTAATATGTTATTAATGTTGCGACAGGAACGCAATTAGAAAATTTAACTGAACCTAACATCCATGTTGCATGTTTCGTTCTCATACAAAGAAAGGGGATATTCCGGTAATGTGTTGTTACAGTTGGCTTTCTCGTGGACATGAGAAAGTTGTTAGACGAGAATAGATGCAAAGTCATGACAATAGCGAGCGGAAGCTTAAGGAGATCGAATGTCTCCTTTTTGTGTGTTCCACATAGTGTTCGCACTGTGCATAAGATTGACTCGACTTACGATCTTTTGCCTCTGGATTGTTAGGATTAAAATAAATCCACATTATACTGGCAGGAGGTTCGGCAGAAACTACACATGTCAGGGTGATATTCTGGCCTTCTGCTACAGTTTGTGGACTTTTGGTTGTTAAATAATGATTAATCGTAGGTGCCACTGAAATAAAAAGAAATGTATAAGATTTAAAATATTTATTATGGCTTGGTAAAGTTTCAACTTTAAAATTTAGGTATAAGTACAATTGTGTATATAGATTCTACCATCGTCGACTCGTTCGTCTTAGACAGTAAATATTGTACTTTAATTATGTTAAAACAGTTCAACATTGTTCCTATAAATCTACACTACAGGGATACCTCATTGTACTGGGAGAACAAATCAATATCACTCAATTATTTACAAGTTGATTACATTTTATATTATATTGGCGCGACGGCCATTTATATGGTTAATTACATGCGTCCAATCTCTAAATCATTGTTCATACAGAGAGCAACTACAGCTGTCAAAAAGATGTTGACAAGCGACCGAAGACGATCGAACCGATGACAAATGCACATTTGAAGAAATTGACAGTATAGTATTTGATTTGTCTAGATAGTTAGAGTGTTATAGCATTATAGGTCACCTTAGAAACCAATTTACATTTAACTATATAAGTAACATAGATCGGCATCTCAGGATGGCATATATCTATTTTGCCTCCATATGTCATTACTTGAAACACATGATATTTACCATAAATCCACACATTTTCTGAGAACCATAGCTGCATTTTTAAAATATCTCATAACAAAAACAAATGTCCGATATTTACCTTTAATTCATTTGTGTTTGTTTGCGTATAGTGGTGTCCAACACATATTGTGTTGTGTATTTGCTTTGTCTGTCTTCGTGTTGTGAACCCTATATTGTCCATTTGTCGGTATTCTCTAACGTTTATTCATTAGGGATCACTGAAGGAGAGAGAATATGAGACATGGTTTCGCTCTATCTTTACAACATGTCGTGTTGTTTGTTTTGTAGACATTTCAGACAATATCTGAAAGTTGACAGTACTCAGGAAAGATTCCCAGACGTACTGACAGCTACACATTAAATATATTTAACACAACATGTATTTCATCCTGAGGGAGATATATATAGTAATCTTATCTTTATTGACATTATTCGATACATTTGATTATCACCTTCATGGGAATCTAGGGAAGGAAATAAATATATAACATGCATGTCGTTTATATGCTGTAGAGGCAACTCCTTCGAAAGGGATATGTACTGGCAGGGCGTGACGAATTCCTTTTTCGAGTCGTTCATGCATGCCATTTTTTGTTAGAAAATTCCAGAACTCTTGCACATAAGCCAAACATTGCTACGGTGATGCTAAAATACAGTTACCTAAGAGTGATCTTTGGTTGCAAACAAAATTAGTCTATTTCACCTCGGTTTTACGTATGGCAATCAAAACAATATACGTGCAAAATTGTTCATTTGGCATTGGACAACAACCAAACAAACATTCGTTACACTATTTCAGAAGAATGTGACCACCCTATCAAATGAATTGTGCTGATAATATAATCATGAAATAAAGACATTCAATAAAGCAACAGCATGACAATATTAAAACAAACAATTATCATTATTATACTACCAGTAATATATATTTAAACACTTGTTATGTTTATCTGAATATAATAGTCTTGTTTTTCGTTGTTATGTTATTTTTCCATTAACTTGCAATAATTATTTACTAATTAGTTCTGAAACCATGGGACCTGTGAACTATATATTTATTAATCATGTTTCTGTGCTTTGTCTAACTATCATTGTATATATGTTCTGTCACTAATCATTACTGCTCTACATGGTAATGAAGGTTGATTTGATTGATTGTTGAGAACAAATCTATCAATAATATTACAAACATATATAGAAATGTGGGAGAAACCCAGAAGATTTTGGCAGAAGATACCAAGGGGTAACATGAAACCGAAAATCGAAGAACAGACAATGGACAAAAGGACAAACAACGATCTACATAATGCTACACTTAAAACCAAAGATTGAGAGCAACACGAATACCACAAAAAACCGTGGGTGAACACAGCTGAGCTGGAAGGGTTATCAGTTCCAGCTCCACTACTGGCACCCGTCATATTACTCTTGTTACAGAGCCTGTGATAAACCACACGATTTATGACTTCTACTGCAAGGTTATGTGGAGTCGACAAGGGAGGAATCAGGTTAGCCTTTTGTAGTGGCGAATATACACCTACTCTATTTCGAAATCTACAAAAGTGGTCTTTAACTTGCCAAGAGTGTAACACTCTCCAAACACGTCACACGTGCGGGCTTCCTGTTTTATAATCTGACAATGCCCATGCAGCTAGCATCCTTATCCACCACCTGCGGATATGCTAGGCAGATCTATCGGTTGAACCATGGGAACGGTACGCAATATATAAAAACGATTAATATAATTGGTACATATTCTGTTTGACAGACACAAGATATAAACGGGCGACATTTCATGACGAGGCAAATGTATTTATTACATTACACAATTTGCTCTTGTACACGTAAATAACATGTCTTATATACAGGATATGACTTAGCATGTTTCATTTCATGTTGAACCAGCATCTTTTACTGTGACATAGATCCAGAAACATCGTGATAAAACATGCCATTGATATCTACAAGTTATCAATTCCAAAAACATCGTCACGTGATAATAACAAACATGGAAACACAAACTATGGAAATCCATGTAAAACCTGCCGTAAAATATAGTATGGTTTCCCGTATACAATATACACCTTCAACTTCTCTTTATATGTGAAATCGGTGTTAATCAAATAGAAATTATACTAATCCCAATGGATCTCATCGAAGAAAATACGAGCGATGTTTAAATTCAAACAGAACCCATACAAATATCTATTAACATATTGATCGAGGAAACCAGAAACAACTTAATCTTTGTCATTTATGTATTTCAGTGAAATGAGCCGACATTCTACATATAAAGATCGATTCAGACAGATCATGTCTGTCACCAACATGAAAAGGCCAATGTAAGCCATTGAGCCGTTGTCCACTGATGAAAAGATACATTCTATTACCATTTAAGCAATCTAAAGATCACTTGTCCAATCAAAAGCTACCAATCATCAAACAAGATTTCAATCTCCTTTACTACAGCTGTTAAATTTTCTTGTTTAGTCAGGTTCTTGTTTGTCGACTTAAATATTGTGTAGTTAAAATTGATCTATTCTTACAATGTTATAATAGTATATCATTCTTATTTTTATTATTTCTAAGGTTATGATGTTAAATATGGTATGTTTTATAATAACTAGGGATCGGACACATGATTACGTCATGTGTGGACAAAGTAAAGGTCACACGCCGCCACTCCCTCTGTAGCGATTTATTGGTATTATTCTGTAATATATCAAGCTAATCATCCCACTATTGGTCTTGTAATGTAACAAGATGGAACTGGATATTTCATCTGAACGTAACTGACACTAGTCCATGACATCACTGAATTAATCAATTAAATAAAGTTTATTTGATGAATAACATCGAATATGAATATCATGATGAATCTTTGAGCCGTAATGAAAGGGGGGAGGGGGGGTTGGCGCCAAAAAATCTGATTCAACCCACCATTTCTTCAGAAATGCCTGTACCAAGTCAGGGTCATTACGGTTTTCACAGTTTTCCGGTTATTGACTGATTTTGTCTGTTTATATACTTATGAGTTTTGACTTTCCCTTTGTTAGATTGTTCGGAGTTCGGTAATTTTGTTATTACCCTTATCGTGTAGAGAATGAGCAATCGTGCTCTCTGGTAAGAGGTGTAGTTTGTTAATTTTGACACTAATCGCATAACGTATGTTACCTTCTTTGGAATTTTCTGTTTGAAATACTTTTAGCTCTTTGTTTGCTAAGCATGTTTTGATATAAATATAAGATACAAGATTCAATTTAATGAATAATGCATATTTTATGAATTAAGTGTTATTTATCAGAACAATAATAAAAAAATTCCAAAGCCACTTTCATGACTTTAACAAGTGTTATATCATCTTATTCTTTTTTGTGGGGTGAGTTTAATTTTTTTTTTGGGGGGGGGGGGGGGGGGGGCGAAACCGCAAATTACAGCATGGTATATTAGTGATTGTTGATGTGTTGGTTCAAAGTAAATGAAGTCCAATACTATCTAGTATATCTCTTACTTTGGGCATCAAGACACACACTCATAGTGCTACAGATTTACCTTCGGGTCGATTTATAATTTGTAAATTCATCATAAATCTTGCCATAATAATGCTCACTTGACGTTAAACAACAAACCATTGTTTTTATTGGACATTAACGGGTAGCTGTATCAGTGTTCAATACAAAATCAATGCCCGTAAAACAGTACACAATATAGTTATCTCCGACCATTTTATAAACGCCTTCCGCTAATAATTATGTTCTTGTAAGTCCATGATGCAATCTTTATTGGAAAATGTCCAGTATGAACAAAATAAAGATCATTTAAAGCTTTAAAGCCCATCAATCTTGGTATAGAGGTCTGAGGATACATAATGATCATTCATTGTTACAGTAACAGTCAGCGTGTGAAATTAGGTGGTCTGAATGGAGATAAAAAAAAATAAGAAAGTGGGGCTGTGAAATGATTGAATACAAATTAATCATGCCTCAGGACTAACACTACGAACACACAACAATTACTTTGAGCTTCATCCTATTTTGTTTTACTTTCAATATAATAAACAAAAGTTTAAATCATCCTTGGAGGTCACTCTGGATATCGAAAAAGTCAAACGTAAAAATTTAAATCGGACCCGTCTTTTATAAATCTAAAACTAAATTTAAAGTATTTTCAAATAAATAGAAAATCACATAAAATAGAATAAAATGAAAAACAATAACTAACACGCTGTCGGAACAGTTCATCAAAGTACAAATAGATAACTAACACGCTGTTGGAACAGTTCATCAAAGTATAAATAGATAACTAACACGCTGTCGGAACAGTTCATCAAAGTAAAAATAGATAACTAACACGCTGTCGGAACAGTTCATCAAAGACACGCTGTCGGAACAGTTCATCAAAGACACGCTGTCGGAACAGTTCACCAAAGACACGCTGTCGGAACAGTTCATCAAAGACACGCTGTCGGAACAGTTCATCAAAGACACGCTGTCGGAACAGTTCATCAAAGACACGCTGTCGGAACAGTTCATCAAAGACACGCTGTCGGAACAGTTCACCAAAGACACGCTGTCGGAACATTTCATCAAAGACACGCTGTCGGAACAGTTCATCAAAGACACGCTGTCGGAACAGTTCATCAAAGACACGCTGTCGGAACAGTTCATCAAAGACACGCTGTCGGAACAGTTCATCAAAGACACGCTGTCGGAACAGTTCATCAAAGACACGCTGTCGGAACAGTTCATCAAAGTACAAATAGATAACTAACACGCTGTTGGAACAGTTCATCAAAGTATAAATAGATAACTAACACGCTGTCGGAACAGTTCATCAAAGTAAAAATAGATAACTAACACGCTGTCGGAACAGTTCACCAAAGACACGCTGTCGGAACAGTTCATCAAAGACACGCTGTCGGAACAGTTCATCAAAGACACGCTGTCGGAACAGTTCATCAAAGACACGCTGTCGGAACAGTTCACCAAAGACACGCTGTCGGAACAGTTCACCAAAGACACGCTGTCGGAACAGTTCATCAAAGACACGCTGTCGGAACAGTTCATCAAAGACACGCTGTCGGAACAGTTCATCAAAGACACGCTGTCGGAACAGTTCATCAAAGACACGCTGTCGGAACAGTTCATCAAAGACACGCTGTCGGAACAGTTCATCAAAGACACGCTGTCGGAACAGTTCATCAAAGACACGCTGTCGGAACAGTTCATCAAAGACACGCTGTCGGAACAGTTCATCAAAGACACGCTGTCGGAACAGTTCATCAAAGACACGCTGTCGGAACAGTTCATCAAAGACACGCTGTCGGAACAGTTCATCAAAGACACGCTGTCGGAACAGTTCATCAAAGACACGCTGTCGGAACAGTTCATCAAAGACACGCTGTCGGAACAGTTCATCAAAGACACGCTGTCGGAACAGTTCATCAAAGACACGCTGTCGGAACAGTTCATCAAAGACACGCTGTCGGAACAGTTCATCAAAGACACGCTGTCGGAACAGTTCATCAAAGACACGCTGTCGTAACAGTTCATCAAAGACACGCTGTCGGAACAGTTCATCAAAGACACGCTGTCGGAACAGTTCATCAAAGACACGCTGTCGGAACAGTTCATCAAAGACACGCTGTCGGAACAGTTCATCAAAGACACGCTGTCGGAACAGTTCATCAAAGACACGCTGTCGGAACAGTTCATCAAAGACACGCTGTCGGAACAGTTCATCAAAGACACGCTGTCGGAACAGTTCATCAAAGACACGCTGTCGGAACAGTTCATCAAAGACACGCTGTCGGAACAGTTCATCAAAGACACGCTGTCGGAACAGTTCATCAAAGACACGCTGTCGGAACAGTTCATCAAAGACACGCTGTCGGAACAGTTCATCAAAGACACGCTGTCGGAACAGTTCATCAAAGACACGCTGTCGGAACAGTTCATCAAAGACACGCTGTCGGAACAGTTCATCAAAGACACGCTGTCGGAACAGTTCATCAAAGACACGCTGTCGGAACAGTTCATCAAAGACACGCTGTCGGAACAGTTCATCAAAGACACGCTGTCGGAACAGTTCATCAAAGACACGCTGTCGGAACAGTTCATCAAAGACACGCTGTCGGAACAGTTCATCAAAGACACGCTGTCGGAACAGTTCATCAAAGACACGCTGTCGGAACAGTTCATCAAAGACACGCTGTCGGAACAGTTCATCAAAGACACGCTGTCGGAACAGTTCATCAAAGACACGTTGTCGGAACAGTTCATCAAAGACACGCTGTCGGAACAGTTCATCAAAGACACGCTGTCGGAACAGTTCATCAAAGACACGCTGTCGGAACAGTTCATCACAGACACGCTGTCGGAACAGTTCATCAAAGACACGCTGTCGGAACAGTTCATCACAGACACGCTGTCGGAACAGTTCATCAAAGACACGCTGTCGGAACAGTTCATCACAGACACGCTGTCGGAACAGTTCATCAAAGACACGCTGTCGGAACAGTTCATCAAAGACACGCTGTCGGAACAGTTCATCAAAGACACGCTGTCGGAACAGTTCATCAAAGACACGCTGTCGGAACAGTTCATCAAAGACACGCTGTCGGAACAGTTCATCAAAGACACGCTGTCGGAACAGTTCATCAAAGACACGCTGTCGGAACAGTTCATCAAAGACACGCTGTCGGAACAGTTCATCAAAGACACGCTGTCGGAACAGTTCATCAAAGACACGCTGTCGGAACAGTTCATCAAAGACACGCTGTCGGAACAGTTCATCAAAGACACGCTGTCGGAACAGTTCATCAAACACGCTGTCGGAACAGTTCATCAGACACGCTGTCGGAACAGTTCATCAAAGACACGCTGTCGGAACAGTTCATCAAAGACACGCTGTCGGAACAGTTCATCAAAGACACGCTGTCGGAACAGTTCATCAAAGACACGCTGTCGGAACAGTTCATCAAAGACACGCTGTCGGAACAGTTCATCAAAGACACGCTGTCGGAACAGTTCATCAAAGACACGCTGTCGGAACAGTTCATCAAAGACACGCTGTCGGAACAGTTCATCAAAGACACGCTGTCGGAACAGTTCATCAAGACACGCTGTCGGAACAGTTCATCAAAGACACGCTGTCGGAACAGTTCATCAAAGACACGCTGTCGGAACAGTTCATCAAAGACACGCTGTCGGAACAGTTCATCAAAGACACGCTGTCGGAACAGTTCATCAAAGACACGCTGTCGGAACAGTTCATCAAAGACACGCTGTCGGAACAGTTCATCAAAGACACGCTGTCGGAACAGTTCATCAAAGACACGCTGTCGGAACAGTTCATCAAAGACACGCTGTCGGAACAGTTCATCAAAGACACGCTGTCGGAACAGTTCATCAAAGACACGCTGTCGGAACAGTTCATCAAAGACACGCTGTCGGAACAGTTCATCAAACACGCTGTCGGAACAGTTCATCAGACACGCTGTCGGAACAGTTCATCAAAGACACGCTGTCGGAACAGTTCATCAAAGACACGCTGTCGGAACAGTTCATCAAAGACACGCTGTCGGAACAGTTCATCAAAGACACGCTGTCGGAACAGTTCATCAAAGACACGCTGTCGGAACAGTTCATCAAAGACACGCTGTCGGAACAGTTCATCAAAGACACGCTGTCGGAACAGTTCATCAAAGACACGCTGTCGGAACAGTTCATCAAAGACACGCTGTCGGAACAGTTCATCAAGACACGCTGTCGGAACAGTTCATCAAAGACACGCTGTCGGAACAGTTCATCAAAGACACGCTGTCGGAACAGTTCATCAAAGACACGCTGTCGGAACAGTTCATCAAAGACACGCTGTCGGAACAGTTCATCAAAGACACGCTGTCGGAACAGTTCATCACAGACACGCTGTCGGAACAGTTCATCACAGACACGCTGTCGGAACAGTTTCATCACAGACACGCTGTCGGAACAGTTCATCACAGACACGCTGTCGGAACAGTTCATCAAAGACACGCTGTCGGAACAGTTCATCAAAGACACGCTGTCGGAACAGTTCATCAAAGACACGCTGTCGGAACAGTTCATCAAAGACACGCTGTCGGAACAGTTCATCACAGACACGCTGTCGGAACAGTTCATCCACAGACACGCTGTCGGAACAGTTCATCAAAGACACGCTGTCGGAACAGTTCATCAAAGACACGCTGTCGGAACAGTTCATCAAAGACACGCTGTCGAGACACGCTGCGGAACAGTTCATCAAAGACACGCTGTCGGAACAGTCTCTCAAAGACACGCTGTCGGAACAGTTCATCAAAGACACGCTGTCGGAACAGTTCATCACAGACACGCTGTCGGAACAGTTCATCAAAGACACGCTGTCGGAACAGGTCATCAAAGGACACGCTGTCGGAACAGTCATCAAAGACACGCTGTCGGAACAGTTCATCAAAGACACGCTGTCGGAACAGTTTCATCAAAGACACGCTGTCGGAACAGTTCATCAAAGACACGCTGTCGGAACAGTTCATCAAAGACACGCTGTCGGAACAGTTCATCACAAGACACGCTGTCGGAACAGTTCATCAAAAGACACGCTGTCGGAACAGTTCATCAAGACACGCTGTCGGAACAGTTCATCAAGACACGCTGTCGGAACAGTCATCAAAGACACGTGTCGGAACAGTTCATCAAAGACACGCTGTCGGAACAGTTCATCACAGACACGCTGTCGGAACAGTTCATCACAGACACGCTGTCGGAACAGGTTCATCACAGACACGCTGTCGGAACAGTTCATCAAAGACACGCTGTCGGAACAGTTCATCAAAGACAGCTGTCGGAACAGTTCATCAAAGACCACGCTGTCGGAAACAGTTCCATCAAAGACACGCTGTCGGAACTGCTTCATCACAGACACGGCTGTCGGAACAGTTCATCACAGACACGCTGTCGGAACAGTTCATCAAAGACACGCTGTCGGAACAGTTCATCAAAGACACGCTGTCGGAACATGTCGGAACAGTTCATCAAAGACACGCTGTCGGAACAGTTCATCAAAGACACGCTGTCGGAACAGTTCATCAAAGACACGCTGTCGGAACAGTTCATCAAAGACACGCTGTCGGAACAGTTCATCAAAGACACGCTGTCGGAACAGTTCATCAAAGACACGCTGTCGGAACAGTTCATCAAAGACACGCTGTCGGAACAGTTCATCAAAGACACGCTGTCGGAACAGTTCATCAAAGACACGCTGTCGGAACAGTTCATCAAAGACACGCTGTCGGAACAGTTCATCAAAGACACGCTGTCGGAACAGTTCATCAAAGACACGCTGTCGGAACAGTTCATCAAAGACACGCTGTCGGAACAGTTCATCAAAGACACGCTGTCGGAACAGTTCATCAAAGACACGCTGTCGGAACAGTTCATCAAAGACACGCTGTCGGAACAGTTCATCAAAGACACGCTGTCGGAACAGTTCATCAAAGACACGCTGTCGGAACAGTTCATCAAAGACACGCTGTCGGAACAGTTCATCAAAGACACGCTGTCGGAACAGTTCATCAAAGACACGCTGTCGGAACAGTTCATCAAAGACACGCTGTCGGAACAGTTCATCAAAGACACGCTGTCGGAACAGTTCATCAAAGACACGCTGTCGGAACAGTTCATCAAAGACACGCTGTCGGAACAGTTCATCAAAGACACGCTGTCGGAACAGTTCATCAAAGACACGCTGTCGGAACAGTTCATCAAAGACACGCTGTCGGAACAGTTCATCAAAGACACGCTGTCGGAACAGTTCATCAAAGACACGCTGTCGGAACAGTTCATCAAAGACACGCTGTCGGAACAGTTCATCAAAGACACGCTGTCGGAACAGTTCATCAAAGACACGCTGTCGGAACAGTTCATCAAAGACACGCTGTCGGAACAGTTCATCAAAGACACGCTGTCGGAACAGTTCATCAAAGACACGCTGTCGGAACAGTTCATCAAAGACACGCTGTCGGAACAGTTCATCAAAGACACGCTGTCGGAACAGTTCATCAAAGACACGCTGTCGGAACAGTTCATCAAAGACACGCTGTCGGAACAGTTCATCAAAGACACGCTGTCGGAACAGTTCATCAAAGACACGCTGTCGGAACAGTTCATCAAAGACACGCTGTCGGAACAGTTCATCAAAGACACGCTGTCGGAACAGTTCATCAAAGACACGCTGTCGGAACAGTTCATCAAAGACACGCTGTCGGAACAGTTCATCAAAGACACGCTGTCGGAACAGTTCATCAAAGACACGCTGTCGGAACAGTTCATCAAAGACACGCTGTCGGAACAGTTCATCAAAGACACGCTGTCGGAACAGTTCATCAAAGACACGCTGTCGGAACAGTTCATCAAAGACACGCTGTCGGAACAGTTCATCAAAGACACGCTGTCGGAACAGTTCATCAAAGACACGCTGTCGGAACAGTTCATCAAAGACACGCTGTCGGAACAGTTCATCAAAGACACGCTGTCGGAACAGTTCATCAAAGACACGCTGTCGGAACAGTTCATCAAAGACACGCTGTCGGAACAGTTCATCAAAGACACGCTGTCGGAACAGTTCATCAAAGACACGCTGTCGGAACAGTTCATCAAAGACACGCTGTCGGAACAGTTCATCAAAGACACGCTGTCGGAACAGTTCATCAAAGACACGCTGTCGGAACAGTTCATCAAAGACACGCTGTCGGAACAGTTCATCAAAGACACGCTGTCGGAACAGTTCATCAAAGACACGCTGTCGGAACAGTTCATCAAAGACACGCTGTCGGAACAGTTCATCAAAGACACGCTGTCGGAACAGTTCATCAAAGACACGCTGTCGGAACAGTTCATCAAAGACACGCTGTCGGAACAGTTCATCAAAGACACGCTGTCGGAACAGTTCATCAAAGACACGCTGTCGGAACAGTTCATCAAAGACACGCTGTCGGAACAGTTCATCAAAGACACGCTGTCGGAACAGTTCATCAAAGACACGCTGTCGGAACAGTTCATCAAAGACACGCTGTCGGAACAGTTCATCAAAGACACGCTGTCGGAACAGTTCATCAAAGACACGCTGTCGGAACAGTTCATCAAAGACACGCTGTCGGAACAGTTCATCAAAGACACGCTGTCGGAACAGTTCATCAAAGACACGCTGTCGGAACAGTTCATCAAAGACACGCTGTCGGAACAGTTCATCAAAGACACGCTGTCGGAACAGTTCATCAAAGACACGCTGTCGGAACAGTTCATCAAAGACACGCTGTCGGAACAGTTCATCAAAGACACGCTGTCGGAACAGTTCATCAAAGACACGCTGTCGGAACAGTTCATCAAAGACACGCTGTCGGAACAGTTCATCAAAGACACGCTGTCGGAACAGTTCATCAAAGACACGCTGTCGGAACAGTTCATCAAAGACACGCTGTCGGAACAGTTCATCAAAGACACGCTGTCGGAACAGTTCATCAAAGACACGCTGTCGGAACAGTTCATCAAAGACACGCTGTCGGAACAGTTCATCAAAGACACGCTGTCGGAACAGTTCATCAAAGACACGCTGTCGGAACAGTTCATCAAAGACACGCTGTCGGAACAGTTCATCAAAGACACGCTGTCGGAACAGTTCATCAAAGACACGCTGTCGGAACAGTTCATCAAAGACACGCTGTCGGAACAGTTCATCAAAGACACGCTGTCGGAACAGTTCATCAAAGACACGCTGTCGGAACAGTTCATCAAAGACACGCTGTCGGAACAGTTCATCAAAGACACGCTGTCGGAACAGTTCATCAAAGACACGCTGTCGGAACAGTTCATCAAAGACACGCTGTCGGAACAGTTCATCAAAGACACGCTGTCGGAACAGTTCATCAAAGACACGCTGTCGGAACAGTTCATCAAAGACACGCTGTCGGAACAGTTCATCAAAGACACGCTGTCGGAACAGTTCATCAAAGACACGCTGTCGGAACAGTTCATCAAAGACACGCTGTCGGAACAGTTCATCAAAGACACGCTGTCGGAACAGTTCATCAAAGACACGCTGTCGGAACAGTTCATCAAAGACACGCTGTCGGAACAGTTCATCAAAGACACGCTGTCGGAACAGTTCATCAAAGACACGCTGTCGGAACAGTTCATCAAAGACACGCTGTCGGAACAGTTCATCAAAGACACGCTGTCGGAACAGTTCATCAAAGACACGCTGTCGGAACAGTTCATCAAAGACACGCTGTCGGAACAGTTCATCAAAGACACGCTGTCGGAACAGTTCATCAAAGACACGCTGTCGGAACAGTTCATCAAAGACACGCTGTCGGAACAGTTCATCAAAGACACGCTGTCGGAACAGTTCATCAAAGACACGCTGTCGGAACAGTTCATCAAAGACACGCTGTCGGAACAGTTCATCAAAGACACGCTGTCGGAACAGTTCATCAAAGACACGCTGTCGGAACAGTTCATCAAAGACACGCTGTCGGAACAGTTCATCAAAGACACGCTGTCGGAACAGTTCATCAAAGACACGCTGTCGGAACAGTTCATCAAAGACACGCTGTCGGAACAGTTCATCAAAGACACGCTGTCGGAACAGTTCATCAAAGACACGCTGTCGGAACAGTTCATCAAAGACACGCTGTCGGAACAGTTCATCAAAGACACGCTGTCGGAACAGTTCATCAAAGACACGCTGTCGGAACAGTTCATCAAAGACACGCTGTCGGAACAGTTCATCAAAGACACGCTGTCGGAACAGTTCATCAAAGACACGCTGTCGGAACAGTTCATCAAAGACACGCTGTCGGAACAGTTCATCAAAGACACGCTGTCGGAACAGTTCATCAAAGACACGCTGTCGGAACAGTTCATCAAAGACACGCTGTCGGAACAGTTCATCAAAGACACGCTGTCGGAACAGTTCATCAAAGACACGCTGTCGGAACAGTTCATCAAAGACACGCTGTCGGAACAGTTCATCAAAGACACGCTGTCGGAACAGTTCATCACAGACACGCTGTCGGAACAGTTCATCACAGACACGCTGTCGGAACAGTTCATCACAGACACGCTGTCGGAACAGTTCATCACAGACACGCTGTCGGAACAGTTCATCACAGACACGCTGTCGGAACAGTTCATCACAGACACGCTGTCGGAACAGTTCATCAAAGACACGCTGTCGGAACAGTTCATCAAAGACACGCTGTCGGAACAGTTCATCAAAGACACGCTGTCGGAACAGTTCATCAAAGACACGCTGTCGGAACAGTTCATCAAAGACACGCTGTCGGAACAGTTCATCACAGACACGCTGTCGGAACAGTTCATCACAGACACGCTGTCGGAACAGTTCATCACAGACACGCTGTCGGAACAGTTCATCAAAGACACGCTGTCGGAACAGTTCATCACAGACACGCTGTCGGAACAGTTCATCACAGACACGCTGTCGGAACAGTTCATCACAGACACGCTGTCGGAACAGTTCATCAAAGACACGCTGTCGGAACAGTTCATCACAGACACGCTGTCGGAACAGTTCATCAAAGACACGCTGTCGGAACAGTTCATCACAGACACGCTGTCGGAACAGTTCATCAAAGACACGCTGTCGGAACAGTTCATCAAAGACACGCTGTCGGAACAGTTCATCAAAGACACGCTGTCGGAACAGTTCATCAAAGACACGCTGTCGGAACAGTTCATCACAGACACGCTGTCGGAACAGTTCATCAAAGACACGCTGTCGGAACAGTTCATCAAAGACACGCTGTCGGAACAGTTCATCAAAGACACGCTGTCGGAACAGTTCATCAAAGACACGCTGTCGGAACAGTTCATCACAGACACGCTGTCGGAACAGTTCATCAAAGACACGCTGTCGGAACAGTTCATCACAGACACGCTGTCGGAACAGTTCATCAAAGACACGCTGTCGGAACAGTTCATCAAAGACACGCTGTCGGAACAGTTCATCACAGACACGCTGTCGGAACAGTTCATCAAAGACACGCTGTCGGGACAGTTCATCAAAGACACGCTGTCGGAACAGTTCATCAAAGACACGCTGTCGGAACAGTTCATCACAGACACGCTGTCGGAACAGTTCATCAAAGACACGCTGTCGGAACAGTTCATCAAAGACACGCTGTCGGAACAGTTCATCAAAGCACAAATAGACAAATGGTAGAAAGAGACATAATCGATACAGATAATACACATATCTATGAATGTTCACTTTCCTGGCAGGGTACCGTTACTTCAGTAAAACATTCAAAACATAATATTTTCTTCAAAAGGTATATAATGAAAACATTTAAGAAACTCATAATGGCCTTATCCATATGTAGTTTCTTCTCTTTCCCAGTAATTGAATGCGGACGCTGGTGTAATATACCAATTAATTAATTAATAAGGGTAATAACAAAATTACCGAACTCCGAACAATCTTACAAACGGAAAGTCAAAACTCATAAGAGAAGAAAGAATTTGTACACTATGTTCAACAAATGAAATTGACGATGAATTCCATTTTTTTTTCATGTGATAATTTTTATAAACAAGAAAAACCTGTACATTAAAGAAAAGTTTAGAAGCAGACCCAATACTTTGAAATTCAAGGAAATTATGACATCTAAAAATAAATATGACCTTAAAAAATTATGTAGATTTGTTGTCATCATAAACAAAGATGTGTGCCCTCCCAGTTAACTGAACTGCTACCACCTGTACATATATTATGTAAATAATATAGTTTGTATCTCTATACCATGCATGTGGGTCTATGAGAAATAAAGAAAGATATACATGTAACATAATTGTACACCAGTAACGTTTTATACTTAACAAAGAATGCAAAACTAGCTCGTTTTATATCTACCAACAATACGACAACTTCCCCTTTGTGCTTTGAAAGGTACGTGTGTAGCCCTTGAACAAGTCTTACCTCTCAACTAATGACGTTACTAGTAATAAAATTAAAAGGAAGAAAATACTACGCTGTTACAAATACAGGAAAAATAGATAATAAACACCGTATGTTACACAAATTATCCTTTATTTACATCGTCAATTCACTAAACGAAGCAATATTTTGGTTCCTACGAATAGTCTAAGACCGCCATTTTAAAAAGAAATTAAATGTCTGTACCAAGCCATGAGAGTGAGCGATCATTGGTAACAAGTTTATGTCTGTACCAAGCCATGAGAGTGACTGATCATTGGTATCAAGTTTATGTCTGTACCAAGCCATGAGAGTGAGTGATCATTGGTATCAAGTTTATGTCTGTACCAAGCCATGAGAGTGAGCGATCATTGGTATCAAGTTTATGTCTGTACCAAGCCATGAGAGTGAGCGATCATTGGTATCAAGTTTATGTCTGTACCAAGCCATGAGAGTGAGCGATCATTGGTATCAAGTTTATGTCTCTACCAAGCCATGAGAATGAGCGATCATTGGTATCAAGTTTATGTCTGTACCAAGCCATGAGAGTGAGCGATCATTAGTATCAAGTTTATGTCTCTACCAAGCCATGAGAATGAGCGATCATTGGTATCAAGTTTATGTCTGTACCAAGCCATGAGAATGAGCGATCATTGGTATCAAGTTTATGTCTGTACCAAGCCATGAGAGTGAGCGATCATTGGTATCAAGTTTATGTCTGTACCAAGCCATGAGAGTGAGCGATCATTGGTATCAAGTTTATGTCTGTACCAAGCCATGAGAGTGAGCGATCATTGGTATCAAGTTTATGTCTGTACCAAGCCATGAGAGTGAGTGATCATTGGTATCAAGTTTATGTCTCTACCAAGCCATGAGAATGAGCGATCATTGGTATCAAGTTTATGTCTGTACCAAGCCATGAGAGTGAGCGATCATTGGTATCAAGTTTATGTCTGTACCAAGCCATGAGAGTGAGCGATCATTGGTATCAAGTTTATGTCTGTACCAAGCCATGAGAGTGAGCGATCATTGGTATCAAGTTTATGTCTGTACCAAGCCATGAGAGTGAGTGATCATTGGTATCAAGTTTATGTCTCTACCAAGCCATGAGAATGAGCGATCATTGGTATCAAGTTTATGTCTGTACCAAGCCATAAGAATGAGCGATCATTGGTATCAAGTTTATGTCTGTACCAAGCCATGAGAATGAGCGATCATTGGTATCAAGTTTATGTCTGTACCAAGCCATGAGAGTGAGCGATCATTGGTATCAAGTTTATGTCTGTACCAAGCCATGAGAGTGAGCGATCATTGGTATCAAGTTTATGTCTGTACCAAGCCATGAGAGTGAGCGATCATTGGTATCAAGTTTATGTCTGTACCAAGCCATGAGAGTGAGCGATCATTGGTATCAAGTTTATGTCTGTACCAAGCCATGAGAGTGAGCGATCATTGGTATCAAGTTTATGTCTGTACCAAGCCATGAGAGTGAGCGATCATTGGTATCAAGTTTATGTCTGTACCAAGCCATGAGAGTGAGCGATCATTGGTATCAAGTTTATGTCTGTACCAAGCCATGAGAGTGAGCGATCATTGGTATCAAGTTTATGTCTGTACCAAGCCATGAGAGTGAGCGATCATTGGTATCAAGTTTATGTCTGTACCAAGCCATGAGAATGAGCGATCATTGGTATCAAGTTTATGTCTGTACCAAGCCATGAGAGTGAGCGATCATTGGTATCAAGTTTATGTCTGTACCAAGCCATGAGAGTGAGCGATCATTGGTATCAAGTTTATGTCTGTACCAAGCCATGAGAATGAGCGATCATTGGTATCAAGTTTATGTCTGTACCAAGCCATGAGAGTGAGCGATCATTGGTATCAAGTTTATGTCTGTACCAAGCCATGAGAATGAGCGATCATTGGTATCAAGTTTATGTCTGTACCAAGCCATGAGAGTGAGCGATCATTGGTATCAAGTTTATGTCTGTACCAAGCCATGAGAGTGAGCGATCATTGGTATCAAGTTTATGTCTGTACCAAGCCATGAGAATGAGCGATCATTGGTATCAAGTTTATGTCTGTACCAAGCCATGAGAGTGAGCGATCATTGGTATCAAGTTTATGTCTGTACCAAGCCATGAGAGTGAGCGATCATTGGTATCAAGTTTATGTCTTCTTCAAAGACTTTTCGATTGTATTTTGGAACTGTTCTGATGGTGGTATGTTTTGTTTTTCTTTCAATTATCCATCAACGCCCTATATGCCAAAGCCAAAACAATGGTCAGACAAAGAATACAATTAATCTATCCTAAGCTTGATAGCAAGTTAATTATACCTTTCTAAAAACAAGATAAGGAACAACTTGTGAACATCAAAGCTTAATAATCTGACAAACACAAAACAGATGAAAGAAAGAATTTCCAGTCCTTGTCTGGAAAATGTCAGTTTTCAAATTGATAGAGAAATAATATATTGGTTGATAAATAACAAAGTATATAATTCCCTCCACTCAATTCTCCATGTTTCATCAATATGTTGGGAACTGGAAAACGTTTTGTAAATAATACATGATGTATATACATAGATCAGATGTATAATAATTTTTCTATTTGCTCAATGTCAAATTTGGCTTTCTGTTCAATGCTCAATTAAATTAAATTTAATAGTGTCTTCTCAAAAAATGTCAGGCTATGACAGTACCAACCATATTAAAAATTCTTGAGACAAATAAAAACCAAAAGCAAAAAACAAAACCGACAAAGGGAGAAAGATCAAGAAAACTATTTATTAGCATAAAACAAGGATGATAGCTAAACTCTATCTCGGGTTCTTGAATACTTGGTACTTCAAATGTTGTACGTTCTTTGTGTTTTATGCTTAAACTATAGAAATGATAAATTAATTTCATACTTACAGAAAGGGTCGACACATTTCCATTTCTCTTAATAAATTGACGAGTTGTAACCTCTTATTTCTCTTAATAAATTGACGAGTTGTAACCTCTTATTTCTCTTAATAAATTGACGAGTTGTAACCTCTTATTTCTCTTAATAAATTGATGAGTTGTAACCTCTTATTTCTCTTAATAAATTGACGAGTGGTAACCTCTTATTTCGAGTTTAGTATTGTCGGTCTTTTTCATATAGATATATTTTGATATAAACATGATAGTACCAACCTTTCAATAATATATGTTGTGGAACTTACCTGACCTCTTTCAGTGATGTTCGAACCCAGATAATTGGAAAAAGACATTTAAATGCCAAGCATTAACAGCAAAAAAACCTAAGACATTGTGATTTATTTTGAAAATGAGAACAAAAGTACCTCTGATTTGCAGGTGCACCTTTTTGGTTTGTGGTGGATTTGTGGTAACTTTACAGATATATGTCCCTGCATCCCTAGGCTTGGCATGTCTTATATACAGATTCCAGTCCCTTAAATAGGGTTGTTCAACAGAAATACGATCATCAGCTGTAATACGTTGTCTACCATATGTTAATATCGTACCCGAGGGTGCAATCCATATAACCTGTAATAGTAGTATTATAGATTATCTTAATCATTTCTTCATTATCATTATATAATTTGATCTTTATTCAATATGTACTATGGTCGTTTAACATCGTATCGGTTTTATTCGTAGAGGAAATCACATAACCTGGTACAGGGCGCATGATAGTCATTGATGCCATAAGTCGATGAACACCTAACACTTCTATACAATCGTGAAAACAGTAAAGTAGTTAGTCATGAAATGATAAAACATGGGAATATCTCTCATGGCAAACAAATTTGAACATACCGCGAAATTACCTTTAATACTTAAAAGCAGAAACCTACCGCTTCACGATCAACACAGAAATCTAACATCAGAACACGTGACAGCACGCTCTAATTTACACGTAGCATATCCTAACTGAATGAAATTAATGATATGTATATATTCATCGCGTTATGGGTATTTTTGGTGTTGAACATTTAAGATAAACGTAAGTAATGGCTGTACATTCATTATGATCATGTTGTGAATGTTCTCCTATTGGTATCATCTAAAATGGTACATGTATTTAAACCTATTACATTCTATTACATTCATTAAAGCGCTCGCAATTACAGACGGCTCACGTGGTGGTAAACAAATCTATATGACATTATTTGCACTTATTAATATGGATTCTAAAGGCTCATAAGGTATATGAGTAAGGCTTCACGCCCCGATACTCTCCACCGATGGGTACCGACGATGGGTTTCAGCATGCAAAGTATTTAACAAGGCTATGATTGCGACAAGCTTTTTGAAATAGTTTATAAACGTCTAAAATAGTCAATGGTGTATTCTAAAGTGGAGTAAATCGAAAGAAAAACAAATAAGAATGAATGATGTATTTGTTAGTGAATGTACCGTGAAGTGGGCACAATTATCGTTCTGACTTTACATTCCTCTTTACAGATTTGATATATATATATATATATATATTTGTATCTGCACGCTTTAATCAGCTTGTCTGAATCCAGTCATTAACTACAACACTTCTAAAACGTTACGAATTTTTGCACATTTTAAAACATTATCATTTAATCTTTCATGAAAACTGAAATTTGTGTACTTTAGATTTAATATGTAGCTCTTTTTATATACAGCAACACCTTTCTGTCTCGCCATTTTCCCGCCCATGTCTTTTGACATTTTATTTACCGACAAATTATATACTTCATTTTAAGAGTTTTTTCATTTTTAATACGCTATTAGTTGACAACAACTTAGTAGACTTCGGCTGTCATGTTTCCTTGCTCTCAAATACTTTTAAATTAATTGGTTTTCCAATATTTTGAACCTGATGAAGCCTATTCTAGAAATATGTCGTGTACAATAAATTAGATATTTACGTTTTTATTGATTCTGTCATCTCAAGCAGTTTTCCTTTTACGGTAACAGTTTTTTGGAAAATTTTGATTGAAGTGGTGTTCTTTCTGGAATCAGCAGTTTTTGTGAGATAAACACGAGTGGGCAAGCAATAACGGAGAAAATATTGTTCAACTAGATATCGCGGACCGTGCACAAAAATGTACAAACTTTAAAAAATCACTTATATACACAAAATACTTTCCATAACAAATTAAATTATTTACCTTTGCCGCGTCTCCTAGGTTACTGACTTGACACGAGAGGACGGCCGCATTCCCAGATGTCAGAGCTATGTTGTGAGTGGAAGTGTCGAGAATTGGTTGTCCCCATGTGTGCTGTACTGTAATAACAAACAGAAAAATATGGTACATGTACGTGTAACTAAAATATAATATCTCCATCTTTACAAAAATCTAATTCTGGTAATGGTCAACGCGTGCTTCTACTTATTCTTCAGTCTCTTAGACAGTTTAAATGTAGACTGCCAGAAATTGAACATGTATTGCATTTATAGTATGTTAGTCTATATACTAATTAAAATTTAAGAACAATATCGGAAGTTCAATATCATATTTCATAACCTATATATAAGATCTTCTACCAAGATATTTTAAAATACAGAATCAATTTCTGTGACTCATTTCCTACGTGTATATATTACCTAATTAAAGGTTGGTAAAATATATATGTTTCAATTTCACAGTTTATGGTACTGAGTAGAAAATTAAATTAAACATCTGTTAGAGATGTTTTGTTTTGATTTATTATAATGTTTCAGATGTTCAAAGATAAACGATGCAAAACTAGGTAAAATAAAGAATGAGAAATACAATAAGAACCTATATGAAATTTTAATTTCGTTTGATCAGACTAAATTGTTTTTATCGTCCACTTTTTTGGAATTTCAACAATTTTGTTCTACATACATTGTACATTGTAAAATACCATCATTGTATTTTGTATACCAACATTTAAATGAAATGCAAATATCTTGTGGACCAACTATAAGTTACTGTGATGAAACACTGTTCTCATTGATTAGTACTATGTTTCTATTAAATTACAATTTTGACATTTTAGATTTAGTAATGTGATATTTGTAATTTCATTTATATGATCAAGTTTATTCGTAGAATCGGATGAAAGAAAGACTAAAAGGAAATCGGAATTGGAACAAAGATGATCTAAAAAATATCGAGCATATTTTCGGCTCTCAATAATTGTATGCTCCGGTTTGGCTTCTTGATAATGACTGGATGACTTTTGTGTAACGTTAGTTATTATTTAGTTATTATGTAAAATACTGAATACAGAAACTGGGTTACTAATGATCACTCAAAGGTAGATTTATATGGATAAGAGGAACACAAGAGGCTGCATCGGTCACCTAGCTATCATTCATATAAACTGACAAATTATTTTGTAGTAAGTAAGAAGTAACGTTTGTTAATCTTTACATATGGTCCTTTGTTAAAAACGAGTTCCTGTGGTGAAAGCCATCTTAGATTTTACGATTGTTATAAAACAAAATCTAGCTCTATAGGGAACCATCCAATGACCATTATGGTGCAGTTTGGATTCAATCACGCTGTAGTCTATAAGAAAATGCTTCTATTCATTTTCTCTATATCGTCCAATGTTAAGTCTTGTGGTGGCTGCCATCATGGATTTCCGATCTATTTAAAAATGCCAACTTTGTAAGTCACCATCCAATGAACATTCAAGTCCAGTTTGAGATCAATCATATTAATACTTTCTAAGATAAAGCCGTCATTCATTTTACCATAGAACTCTATATAGTAAAATGCGGTTGGTGTCTTCTTGTTTGTTCGATCCCCACTAACTAGTGCAGGACCATCTGATAAACATTTATACAACACCATAATAAAATATGTCAAGTGATTTCTGAGAAGAATGTGTTTTTAAATTTTATTCTATCAATACACGTTATTGGTCTTGGCAGCCTTGTAGAATTCTCAGATGTGAGCTAACAAAACGAAATATGCATATTTTAGAATAAAATGACAGAATTAAAATTTAATAGTGGCTCGCAAACTACATGTATATATATGTTCATGGTGAAACAAAATGTAATGTAAATACACAAGCAATCGCCGATATTGTATGCAACATCATTCATAGGCATTTCAAGTCAAATTAGAATTAACAATATGCATAGTCTTTAAAATGAAAATGGTAAATTACATTCAGTCAGAACTAGATGCATATTACACAACCTAATTTGATTTAATGGCAAGTCAATACACTGATGTCAGTCAAAAGATGGTCCCGTTGTCAATCTCATCTTATAGAGACGAATAAACTATAATGAAACAAGTATCAGGCAGGCAAGTGATTTCAGATTTTCAGTTAATGTAATTGGAAAAATATACAGTTCCCGCCACGAAGCTGTGTCAAACATCCTTCCCAGCTTACAACATATTCGATTGAATTGAATAATCTATTGGTCTGTCATACGGATTCTGTTATTTTAATTACACGTCCTACGTTCAGCCATTGTTATGTCATTGTACAAGAACCGACACCGTATTAATGTATTTGGGCAGTGACATTTTACAAGTACTGAATATATGTATATCAACGGACACTGAGTTCTTGAAAATCACAGTAACCTTGTACAAAGTAGCCATACAGTAATCAACACAATGTTTTTGGAATCCTAGTAGCTTGTCTGTCGTATCGGTCGGGTTTAGTCAATCTCGTAGAAATATAAATAGATATTTACTGACTCAATATTGACCAATAAATTTAAGATAACCATTTTTGGAATTTGTTGGAGCCTTTTCATAGAGTTTATCTCAGAAACTGTTAAAGACCGCTGAAATATGGACACTTGTAAATTAATTAACTAATTTGTTTATTTGGTCCATCAATAACCTGTAAAGATGATCATTTTGAGATAAAAACAAAACAAATAACACCTATATAAAAATTAGATGAACAATGAAGTAAAAAATTGGAAATTTCCCCCTTTTTGTAACTTTTATGTCAAAAACCGTAATTACACTTGTTTGCACCTTGTGTCCTATTGTTTGGAAATCCTCCAAATATATCCCAAACTTTATTCTGTGTAATGGATTTTTTTTCTTTAAAATCAGATGGATCGGTCAACTAGAACAAGGCTTCTCTATACGCTGTATCTACAAGTGGACAACAAATAAGACAGACTAATAACGTAAAATATACCACTACAAAATAGTTATGGTCGTATAAAAAAGTTTTTAGGTCAAATTATGAATGTTTTAGTTGTAAAGTTTATAGTGACAGCAGGTTATGTTGATTTGTCCTTAAATACGACAGTTCAACATCATAAACTAGTTGTGTTTGTCGTATTGCAAATTGAAATGTTCTTGAAGACAAGAAATACTTGTCAAGTCTTTTACAATATCGGAATTAAATATCAACTTGAGAATGTTTATGCAAGATCAAAGAGGTCTCCTATAATTACATCTTGACATTTGCCGTAAGGTGAATCACGTTATCGGAAGTTCAATGCAAGTTTTATGTGTTTCTGATACAAATATCTTCTCGTCCACATTAATCCAATTCTGTGTCTCATTTGCATTTATATCCTTAGCTTCAGTATTGGTAATAAAACTCAAAATAAGTATTTGATTTTTTTTTGTCAACGGAATGGAAAAACAAGAAATACCAAACCTAAATTACATTTTGTCATTTCAGAATGATCTACAAACAACGATTCATTTGAACATTCCTGATTTGATTTATCAAAACCTGATGCTGCTTATTATTGTTGTCCGTCTTACACAACAGAGAACATTAATGTTAATATATGATATATCCCTGTAATCAACAATTTACTAATCAAACTATTACATTGTATGACTGGACTAATCCACTATGACATGACCAATGACCATATACATGTAGTAATGGGGGGCGTTTCTTCTGATCTATCCTAGCATAACATTCAGAAGGAAAAACAAATACCACACTGTCCCAACAGTTCCCAAATCTAATATATACCCCTAACACACATGCATGATGGAGTACTGGCCTAGCTTGGTGCATGCACTGCAATAAAAAGAGACGGGGTTACACTAGTTTTATGGAGGCCATAACTTTGATAACTGAAAAGAATAAAAAATAAATACATTCCAAGAAGGAACGTGCAAACCAATTCGGAACACCTTGACTCTCTCCCAGTAAGAGCTTAATAATATAGGCCTCAGTTTGATATACGTTATGAGTATAAATCCGAGTTGTATATTCTGTCCCTTTGCACAGAAATACTGGTCGACTTTATTAAATGAAACCTGACGTACAATCCCGCATAAAAAATACATATATAGTAAGTGTCATCAAAACGAAAATCTGAAGATAACTTGATGATCGACAACCATTTATCATGTTTATAAATGTGTCATTTACATAGAAAAGATACAAAAACAGCGTGTTTAAATAACACGCCATTGACCATTATGCAAGGCCTTGCATATTGAAGAGTGTGGCTATTCTGTTTTGGCCCTCTGGTTTAGTTGCTCCAAAGACTTTCCAATCTGTTGATTATGAGCGTACCTGATGAAGGCTATTCCAATCTGTTGATTATGAGCGTACCTGATGAAGGTTATTCCAATCTGTTGATTATGAGCCTACCTGATGAAGGTTATTTCAATCTTTTGATTATGAGCGTACCTGATGAAGGTTACAGTACAACTGCCAGCATACACTGATAAATGCTGAGCATAATCCGGATTCTGAGACAGGCTCAGCATGTTCGCTGATGGTCTGCTAATTAACCCCAAGGTAATAAACTGGGCCATACAATATCTGGTCAGTAGTGTCTTGTTGATTTCAAAGGTGATCTACAGGTAAATTTATACACCTATTTGTGTTACATAACAGGAAATGGGCATATTTGGATTTCAGTGATTTTGATGTGTAGAAAAAGGACTTTAACTGTACCTTGAAAATTTGTCAATAAAATAATATTTTCAAAATTTAATATGTTGTGATATTAGCATCAGCTAACAATATAAACAAATAATTGAAATGAAATCATAATTTTGTGTTGGATATATAAGAATTGTTAACTGAAAATATGGCAAAGAAGAGCAAGATTAATTTTGATGCTATTTTAATCATAACATTAATTAATTAAGATTATATTTAACATTTTAAGAAAAAAAATTCTATGTAATGTGCATCTGTGTACATGTTAGTCATGTATTTAAGAGTTTTTTGGGTTTTTTTCAACTTTGACAAAAATGTTATAGTTGTTCTTTTATGATACATGTATTTAAAAACAAAATTATTTTGTAATTAATTTTATGTTTTTGCAGAGGAATATTATATTTAATTTGCTTTTATCAATTTAATCAAATAAATGTAATCCAATTTCAAAAATATACTTGTTACTATGTTTCGATTTTTTTTAATCCATTTTATCCAAGGTAATATTATAATATTAATTTCTTTTCTTTTCATAGTTTATTTTGTGACATGTCAGGTTTTTGTTTTTGTTATTCTGGACATTTCTTGAACTTTTTTTTTCTTCACATTTTTATTCTTATTTTGTTTAAACATATATTCTAAACATTAAAAAAAATATGCCAGTTGATTATAAATACATTCTTTTCAATATAAAAAATGACAAATTAAGTATTTTTTGTATATTAACACACAGATATGGTAAACACAGAAAATCTCAATCAATGAAGGATTTATGGACACTTGTAATTCGCCACTTATTCAATCTCATGTCATAAATTGACCTTAAAGAGACATACTGTCTATGCCATGTTTAATAAATGTAATTAAAGCATATTATTCTCTGAATGTGCACCAAGTTTAATATCCACAGATTAGTTCGAGTTTACTTTCAAGATTTAAAACATTGATAAGACAAACAAATTGAAGAAAATATGAAGCTTTACAGCAAAAAAAAAAAGACAACAAACAAATGGTTAAAAAAAAGAATAGATACACATCTATTGTATACATGTAAATATTTTCAAATAATTTACTTTTAAATTTTAAAATACAGATAATAATTTTGAAATTTTAACAGAACAAATCAATTGAAAAACAAAGAAATTTTAATTCAATTTTAGAATTATCAAAACATTACTACATTGTAAAATAGAAAATTTATTATGTAAATATTTCCACTAAATAAAAAGTCACAAGTGTAACAAATTATCACACATACATGTTCAGTAAATTTTACTAACACCTATTGAATCAGGTACATCTATCTACCTGGAAATCATTATGATCATTTTGTTTATTCAATTGCTGACCATCTGTACAGGTGAGGGTAATAACACTGATCATCAGCCCATGATTTACGACCCCCCAATAAAACCTCAGCATTGAATGCTGAGCCTTTTAAATGCTCAGCATTTATCAGTGTATGCTGTCAGCTGTACTGTATTCCAATCTTTTAATTATGAGCGTACCTGATGAAGGTTATTTCAATCTTTTGATTATGAGCGTACCTGATGAAGGTTATTTCAATCTTTTAATTATGAGCGTAACTGATGAAGGTTACTTCAATCTTTTGATTATGAGCGTACCTGATGAAGGTTATTTCAATCTTTTGATTATGAGCGTACCTGATGAAGGTTATTTCAATCTTTTAATTATGAGCGTACCTGATGAAGGTTATTTCAATCTTTGATTATGAGCGTACCTGATGAAGGTTATTTCAATCTTTTAATTATGAGCGTAACTGATGAAGGTTACTTCAATCTTTTGATTATGAGCGTACCTGATGAAGGTTATTTCAATCTTTTGATTATGAGCGTACCTGATGAAGGTTATTTCAATCTTTTAATTATGAGCGTACCTGATGAAGGTTATTTCAATCTTTTGATTATGAGCGTACCTGATGAAGGTTACTTCAATCTTTTGATTATGAGCGTACCTGATGAAGGTTATTTCAATCTTTTGATTATGAGCGTACCTGATGAAGGTTATTTCAATCTTTTGATTATGAGCGTAACTGATGATGGTTATTTCAATCTTTTAATTATGAGCGTAACTGATGAAGGTTATTTCAATCTTTTGATTATGAGCGTACCTGATGAAGGTTATTTCAATCTTTTGATTATGACCGTACCTGATGAAGGTTATTTCAATCTTTTGATTATGAGCGTACCTGATGAAGGTTATTTCAATCTTTTGATTATGAGCGTACCTGATGAAGGTTATTTCAATCTTTTGATTATGAGCGTACCTGATGAAGGTTATTTCAATCTTTTGATTATGAGCGTACCTGATGAAGGTTATTTCAATCTTTTGATTATGAGCGTAACTGATGATGGTTATTTCAATCTTTTAATTATGAGCGTAACTGATGAAGGTTATTTCAATCTTTTGATTATGAGCGTACCTGATGAAGGTTATTTCAATCTTTTGATTATGAGCGTAACTGATGATGGTTATTTCAATCTTTTAATTATGAGCGTAACTGATGAAGGTTACTTCAATCTTTTGATTATGAGCGCGTAACTGATGAAGGTTATTTCAATCTTTTGATTATGAGCGTACCTGATGAAGGTTATTTCAATCTTTTGATTATGACCGTACCTGATGAAGGTTATTTCAATCTTTTGATTATGAGCGTAACTGATGAAGGTTACTTCAATCTTTTGATTATGAGCGTAACTGATGAAGGTTATTTCAATCTTTTAATTATGAGCGTACCTGATGAAGGTTATTTCAATCTTTTGATTATGACCGTACCTGATGAAGGTTATTTCAATCTTTTGATTATGACCGTACCTGATGAAGGTTATTTCATAAAGGTGTCGTGCGCACTAAATTCGATATCTATATACATGTACAACTGTGTCGATTCCACTGCTGGTAAACTATTAGTCCGCCCAGTAGTCAGAGCTTCGGCACAGACATTGCTTAGATATATCTTTTATTGAAATTTACAGTTCCTACATAATATATTATTAATAAAATTAAGGAAATCCTCCCTCATACATAGGTGACCAAATGTGGCTATCCTGTTTAGGCCCTTTCCTTTACTGATATATATATATATATATTGGGGTCTCTGGTTTTAAAATTGTAACCCTGCATAAATTAATGCGATCAGATCAGAACAGCTTTCACTTCTTCCTCGGTGTTAATTATATTACCAAACATTTTAAACATCTAACAAAATATATGTCACCAAGGCTTGGGAAGCACCTTTAGGATGTAAGAAAATAGATCAAATTAGATTAGGGGAGACATTAGAGGTCAAGATCATGTTTGTATAAGAAAGTTGTCAACGTATGTCAAGCATAAAATATGTGATAGATATATAGTTATAGGTACGTGTATCACGACACTTTAAACAATTTATCAACCACATCGGTTGTGTAATGCTTAGATTACTTAAAGTGCCTAGAGTGTGGGTAAAAACCTCGGTATTGTCAAACGAAAGATTTTCAAATTGGCAGTTGCCGTTTCTCCGCTAAGCACACAACATTAAGAAGTAAAATCAAGGACTGATTTGCAGGGAATCAGGATAACGTGTCCGAGTGGAGCGACATGTCTATCCGTGGATTATTGTGTCAGAGAGCTAGCACACGACAGTTGTATCCAGTACATCTCTTCGAGAGCGCGAATCGAACTCATAGTTTAAGTAGTGTTAGGCATTTATTGTATAGGTAACTGTAAATAAATGTACTATACGATCGTGGCCACGATGATCCCAAACATGAAACAATGTTCTGATAAGTAATCCTTCACTATCAACATGACCGACGAGTACGTGTCCGTAACGTAACTTAAATTAGTAGATTATCATGATTACACTTCGTAAAACTTTAATTCACCAGTCGCTTTTCGTAGATTAGGAATATGTGTATTGCACATTTAACATCAAGCCATTCTCATTTATGGTTTATTTGATATGGTTACTTAGAAAGATTAAACTATATACGTGCAGTATGAAGAACATATCCAGCAAGAGTATATTATTTAAAGATATGGGTGTGTTCAACATTAACGAAACAGAATAAAATTTAATAAATGATTTTTGGACAAAAATTTAATCCACTTTAAATAACTTAATCCGGTTTCAATCAATGGCTACAGTACTAAGCTAACTGGATTATATTTTAATCAAATATAGGTTTTAATTAAGAATAATATTACAAGGACTTGTGCACTTTATTAAATCATATTTCAGTATAATTTTATTTTTACTATACGAATCATTTTACATAATTAGAAGTGTCTTTTTTTTTATTTATTTCCTTTGCAACATCAATACTTGTTATCATGATTATTACAAATAAAATGTTAATTCGATTTATTTATAGATATACCAATACACATGAATGAACTATTGATTTCACATATTATTTGTAAATGTGTATGTAGATATATATATATATATTGTTTAATTTCCTCATGTTCATAAACACACATATTTCTGATAAAAGGTTCCAAATATCACCCACGTGGACGTTGACTTGTAACATTAACAATATGGAATAAAATAAAATATCAATTAAAAATTAATGGATTGGTCAATTGACATATTACAATTGACGAGAGAAGGTCAATATAGTCAACAACGAATTTCAAGCCAGTCAACATTTAATTTGTCAATGTGTTGTACACTACATACGACTACTAATGATGCAGTTTAAGAGCAAAATATTGACAATTATTTTCTTCCTCGTTTCACTCCTCCGAAAATAATTTTGTTCATAGCTAAAATATTGTAATATAAATAAGAATGTAGGGTTGTGCGTTCGCTACAAGATCGCATAGCATTTATTATAAACATATATCAACAACATAATAAATTCATTTAGTCTGTCAATTCTGTACCCCTCAAAAGAAATTTAAAATATATAAGAGTAGTTGAAGTTCTAGTAGTATTCATCTGGGTGGGTGGACGGGAGACTATAATATCCAAATCACGAAGTTTTGTCTTATTACAACTTGTAACGAACGTCGCATTAATCGAGTACACCTAAAATTTTCTTTTTATACTAACAACCAAAGTCGTCCGTGCGGAAAGGAATTCAATACTACAGCTTATCTAATTTGCATATCTATAACCTTTATGTAAACATTATCCGTGAAGAAATTTAAATACTAACATGACTGTATGATGTGGACATAGATTCAACGCGCTATTTTATACAGTTGAATCATGATTTGGTACCCGTAATATAGACTCGATCAAAGACATGGAACCATGAACTAAATTGTTTCCAGTTAGAAAGTGATTTTATAATATTATATTGTCACCATTGCGCGTATAAATGGTGTTTATCCTCAACGGAGCAATCCAACAGATGTCGAAACCAGAAATCGGACGCCAGTATGCTCGAGATAATACTATCTTTTCGTATAACGCTCTGTGATAGTCCATCGAATGACCCGTTATAGCTGTTCAATAACAACAAACAGTAAGTGGAAATAATTGTTCGTCACATGAATATAAATAAAATACCCTTCGCTGGACGTTAGGCAATAATCAATCAATCAATATTCTTTAACGTCAGCCTAACAGTATTTAAGTTATAAATCAATCAAGGGATATACATCTACATGTATAAGAGTCAGGCGGGGCAACGACTTTTGACTGCCACAAGAAACATATGGAGTCGGGTAGGGACGTAAAATTGAGCCTTTGATCGACTACAATGCGCCCACTCTTGTTCTCGTTTCGAAATCTACGGAAAAGGTTTTAACGTGCAAGGAGTGTGGCATTGATAGAACATGCTACCCTCTACGATCAACAGTCTGTAAAACATACTACCCACTACGGTCAACAGTATGTAAAACATGCTACCCACTACGGTCAACAGTCTGTAAAACATGCTACCCACTACGGTCAACAGTCTGTAAAACATGCTACCCACTACGGTCAACAGTCTGTAAAACATGCTACCCACTACGATCAACAGTCCGTAAAACATGCTACCCACTACGGTCAACAGTCTGTAAAACATGCTACCAACTACGGTCAACAGTCTGTAAAACATGCTACCCACTACGGTCAACAGTGTAAAACATGCTACCCACTACGATCAACAGTCTGTAAAACATGCTACCCACTACGGTCAACAGTCTATAAAACATGCTACCCACTACGGTCAACAGTCTGTAAAACATGCTACCCACTACGGTCAACAGTGTAAAACATGCTACCCACTACGATCAACAGTCTGTAAAACATGCTACCCACTACGGTCAACAGTCTGTAAAACATGCTACCCACTACGGTCAAGTCTGTAAACCATGCTACCCACTACGGTCAACAGTCTAAAACATGCTACCCACTACGGTCAACAGTCTGTAAAACATACTACTCACTACGGTCAACAGTCTGTAAAACATGCTACCCACTATGGTCAACAATCTGTAAAACATGCTACCCACTACGGTCAAGTCTATAAAACATGCTACCCACTATGGTCAAGTCTGTAAAACATGCTACCCACTATGGTCAACAGTCTGTAAAACATGCTACCCACTACGGTCAACAGTCTGTAAAACATGCTACCCACTGCGATCAACAGTCTGTAAAACATGCTACATGTACCCACTACGGTCAACAGTCTGTAAAACATGCTACCCACTACGGTCACCAGTCTGTAAAACATGCTACCCACTACGGTCAACAGTCTGTAAAACATGCTACCCACTACGGTCAACAGTCTGTAAAACATGCTACCCACTACGGGCAACAGTCTGTAAAACATGCTACCCACTACGGTCAACAGTCTGTAAAACATGCTACTCACTACGGTCAACGGTTTCTGTAAAACATGCTACCCACTATGGTCAACAGTCTGTAAAACATGCTACCCACTATGGTCAACAGTCTGTAAAACATGCTACCCACTATGGTCAACAGTCTGTAAAACATGTTACCCACAACGATCAACAATCGGTAAAACATGCTACCCACTATGGTCAAGTCAGGTTTTCTGTATAACCTGATAATCCTTATCGGCCATCCGGGGGCGAGTTCCGTTCTGATATGGGATACATGTATCTAAATTGACTTTCAACCGCAATCAATGAACCATTCATATTGTGTGAAGTCCATGTAACTAGACATTTACCCAAAATTTGACACAAATCGTCATCTTTCTACCAGACCTTATGACAAAAGAGACGACTTCACTTTTGTCATTATAAATACGCACATCTTTCTAGTAATACACCAGCTCCCTCCTATGAGGGGTTTATATTTCACAACTCGAGCTTGCAGTTTGTATTCGTGATCGTCTTCTGAGTCATAAATAATTAACTCAATGATTTTTAAAGAATCGTCAGATCTTGTCCTTCAAAAAGTTTTTCGAAATAAAATGTCTTGTTGAAAAGTATGCTGTCACTCGCGTACAGATTACGAAAGATAGACCTATTGTCGATTCTAAAGACGATAATTGTGTCACGAAGATTAAATATATTATGTATAATGTTCAAGATTAGAACATTCAATTCTTTATAACAACGTTGTTCGGTCTGTGGAAAATGGAAAGCATCACTTCACTAATAGGAGAGACTAATAGGAGAGGCTGGGGGGTCATAAAACTAGTTTAACCCGACCACTTTTTACTGAAGAGCATGGATTGGATGTTGGAACTGTTACGACAGTGTGATATTTTTTGTTTTTCATTTTTTTACAACACGTTAAATAAATACGTACAATGTAAGCCCAGCGAGACGTGTAAGGTAAGGTTTTATATATAGAAACTGCTTCGTTGATAATCAATGACATCGTTCCAAGACAAAAATCATTAACAACATCAGCTTTTTGGAAGTATTTGGTGGCCGGTCCAAGGCATATTTTACGGGCATCTTCCATTAATATATTCTTTTATTTGTAGTAATGAAAACATTAACATCCGTCCGGAGACCCAACGAGTACCAATATTTACTGATATATTACTAGTATAATATGAAAACTTGATTTAGTTATTAATTTTGATTACTTAATGCTCACTTGGCGTTAAGTATTATATATACCATGGATCTTACGAATGAACTTATTTAAACCAACGAATCCGAAGGATGAGTTGGTTTAAATAAGTTCATGAGTAAGATCCCTGGTATATATGGTTTGTAACAGAAATTACGTCCAAATCATGGAATAACAGATCCTATGACGTCAAAATCATGGAATAACAGACCTATGACGTCAAAATCATGGAATAACATCAAGATCTTCATATTAGACCATAGTTTGTAAAAGTTCACTATTTTTAAGTTGATTATTGCATCAAAACATCAAAGGAAAAATGCGTATTTATGTTACAACATCAATTAATAAGTTCAAGCGCTATACCAGAGTTCTCCACGGAATACATGTAAGTGTATGTGTAACTGTAAAGTGAACCCTGGCGTGTAAATCCAACTACTATACGATTACGACGGCTCCTATGTCCATATACGCTGTACTAAGAAAGGCGCATAAATGATGGTTCAGTAAAACACAGATATTATATATACGAATAATAAGGTGTCGTAGGTTTGGAAACTTGGCTAAATATTTCCTATTTGGATATGTTGTTAGTTTTATAATTTGTATGTTGCCCTATGGATATGTATATTTATGTGATCACGATTTTTTCTTCCTTTATATTTTGCAAGAATATGACATGGAATTGCTAAAGAAAGATATGACATGTGGTGATATTAAAAATGAAAATCTAGGACTGCCATGCATCCACGATTTCTATGATACGTTTCGTCAAGGACGTAAATAAGATATATACGGTTCATGCTTTTAATAATTAAGAACTGACAATTTATTATCGTGGGTTTTGATGAAATCTAGTAAACATAGTACGGTTGAAAATGGTATGCTACGTACAATGAGTGTGGAATATTCTACCAACACGAGTCACACATGTCTGGCCCGTCCTTCATGTCCTTAGGGAAAGTTAACAATGTGTATTTGATTCGCCCCGTAAACTAGTGTACCAACATCTTTATAGGGGGTTATACACGACAGAGGATAAACTTCATGTTCCAATACCCCGGGTGTAATTGTTTTAGAAGAAAACGCATAGCATGAGGTGTTCATGTAGTGTAATCAACTAGAACTACATCTATGTAAACATTCAGGTCAAGCTCTTTATACTACTAAAAGATATAAATAAGTTTAACATGCAGCAACCAATGTAGTTAATGTGTTGTTACTAAAGATGTAGAAGTAACCGTATCAGATGCTCATCATATACCGGTACATAGTTAATTGAGGTCAGGCAATATCAGGTTTTGTGTACATTCTTTTATCAGTAGCAACGGCCACATGAAAATAGAACCACACCACTGATATATATTTTAACTTTATAACTTCTCATTACGATGTGCTTAATTATCCAAAGCTTAGTATTATCCCGTATCGTTGTTACATTAATTAAATTTTGTAAGGTTAAAATCTAGGTTGTATAATATTATACGTGTCTATGTCGTAATAAATAGAAAATCGTTATCTGAAATGTAACTAGAAGGTAAACGTGATTATATTTATTTATTTATATTATTACTTACCTGTCAAAAATAAACACAGCAATGCATTTATCTGCCACATGTCCGTATTAAATATTGTTTTATTTAAGATATAACTACATAATTGCTAGTTATTGATTTTCCGATAGAATACACACAAACAACTACTATACCCATTTAAAACTATTTTCACAATAAATTGTTTATGAAAATATGATTGTATTTGTTTCATATTTCCGTAAGGCCATTTTTCGAAACACTGGCAATTCAACGAAAATATGAAGAACAAACTTTAATCCATCATTTAATTATCGCTGACATGCAGCACATGTATATTGTATTAGAAAAATATGGCCGATATCATTCCATATGCACTGGGTAGAATACTGTCTTCATAATGAACGGCAATTTAGTCTGATCAATACATGAATACGAGCTAGAATTAGTTAACGTATAGAACGAGTTCACTGATTTAAATCATCCGCTATACCGATCGAGACACAGGTCATCGTTGAAAAACAGGAAGAAGTTCCGTAAGACTATATATTCCTTCCGGTAGAAGAAAGTGTAACACTGCGTCTATAATGTTTACCTGTGTTTCCGCTTTAATGAACCATGACAAAAACAGCGTAATGTTGTGTTTTATCAGTGTCTCAAACCAAGTTGTCACACATATTTATGAATGAATATATAATATTGTAAAAAACATTAAAAAAAATATTAACACCTGTTTACATGTAGCAACACTTATATACTATATAAATCCATGGTAGTACATTTAAAATGGTTTATCACCAAGATATAAGAATCAGCCTTTTTTCTTTCTATTAATTGTTAATCGCAATATGTAAAAATAAACGTACGACTAACTTGGGAAATTGTTGCACGTTTTCATGCGTTTTATTCACCCCACACAACCAACAAACGCCCAAATCGGGGGTGGGGGTCCTCCATAAGGGAAAATAGCTCTTATTGCATTAGTTCGCTCTGCCGTCAATGCAAGATGTGCATTTTATATAATGTGAAATCATCATTGTTTGGGGATATCAGTTTTTATAAATAAATAAATATATATATTATTTAGTCGTCCACGTATTTAAAAACGCATATTTATTTATTGCAAACAGTAAAAACACGTAAAATAGTTATTACACAGTAAAAATGTATCACAAGTCCCGAACCCAAAACTAACACGTAATAGTACTGTTAGGTACACAAACACGCGCATATTGGAGGATTGCCACTCAGACATTTTAAAATCAGACAAAATGAAACGGTATATGATTTAAAAGACGACAAGCTAGATGAAAAATAAATAAATAAATACGCGGCTCATATTAGAAATATATCAGACGATCACTAAATCTAAACACGACTGTCGTAAAAATTAGTTCACTCGTACTTAAGCATCCAAATATGACTTTATAAAGCAGATATTTATGTTCAAAATATTAAATTTACAGTATGGCCTTTATTGACATTTACAAGGTAGATTGGGAAATTGTCCTACATGACTCACGATATTGTTGATGTCCTGATAATATAACTAACTAGATTATTACTAACCCCATAGCGACACATTTTCATGTACAAGTCAGTTACAAAAATACCATGAAATTTGTAAAGACATGCCTCAATTTTTATGATTCGAAGGATGTAATTCATACATAATTATGTTTCCAACATGTTTAGTATTTGAAAGGAATATTTTAATTTGCCATCCTGTATAGAATAGAATATATTTTATTATATTGCCTAATCATAGGGCCCACATGAGGCATCATTAACAATACAAACATTCATGATTGATAAATGAGACATACACAAAAAAGAAAAAGGACATAGTTTAAGGTTTTTATATTTCTAAAAATATAAATATAATTATTATTATTTAGTGGATCATGTTCTGGTTTGTCCCCTATATCTCAAATCCAGTGTGAAACTTTACATATGTTGCATATTCCCTAACAAATAGTAAACCTGCTAAAAACACCAAGGGACACACCCTATCTGATAATTGCATTTTCCCACAATTATATAGTAAATAATTATATATAATATTAAATACTTATCACATACTATATATAAATAAAAAAAGTAGTTAATCATTATATCTATTATATGTTTTTATAATAAAGCGTGGTCATATTATACACAATGCTATCACAAATTGACCGAAATATAACTCTTTATTTGTACGAAATGATTTTCTTATTTTCTTTTCACAAATTACGAACTGTTCATTCATCGCCTTGCAAATGTCTATATTTCTTTTATTCATATCACCATTACGAAATATCTGTGTCACAAATGACCACGGATATGTTTTGTTTGTCGTATTTACAATCCGATCGTATCCTCATTCATGACTTATCTTCAGGTTTGTAACAAGAGTAAGACGACAGGTTCCATTAGTGGAGCAAGAACTGCCTACCCTGCCGGTGCACATTAGCTCACCCCCGGTTTTAGTGGGGTCCGTGTGGCTCAATCTTTAGTTTTCTGTGTAGTGTTTTGTACATCATTGTTTGCACTGTGTTATGTCTGTCTTTCGATTTACTGTTTTTGGTATCTTCAGACTTTTCTTTACGCCAGTCGAGTTGTGGCCAACTCGTTGATACACAGTACACATTTCATTAAAAGAAACACCGTTCTTAACTTTTTTTGTGTAATTTGTTTATTTTTCCAAGAACAGATTTATACATACATGATTCTATATACACAATGTTTCAGTATAGAAAAGATACAATGTCAAAAAAAAGTTCGTCTCCATAACATACTGTTTTGTAATAACTTTGAAATTCAAAAGTTAGCATTTTAAGTTATACATATATTTTAGTATACTAGATATATTTTAATATTAACCACCGTTCTTAACTTAATTCATGAACATGTACGAAATTAACTATGCATACTTTTCTTATTCATAATTTGTAGTATGTATATATTTTGTATATCATTTGCATATTTTTATATTGTACATTTATATGTATGGTGTTTAACGCCACAATCAACAAACATCTATTTTAGTTGTGATGAAGATATAATATGGTAGTAAAAATTGTATATCGAAATAATTTCTATCACATTATTGTGTTATGCCGTAAGACATGTAAAATATTCTTATGATCAAAGCATAATAATACATGATTTTTCTAATACTATTTTCTGCATCGATGACATTCAACATTTTTTCTCCAGGAAAATCCTTATTGAACAAATTGATTACAACATACTTACGAGAAAACAAAGAGACAAATAACCAAGACGATATAACAATTCTCCTATTGTAAAGATGTCTACAGTTTGTTAAGTTACAAAGTTAAATGAAAGTGGGAGGGTTTAATTTGAAATTAATATGGGATCAGTAAGATAAAGTTTACATGCCTGATAGGATTGTAGGAAACTAATAATAGGATGGGAATTAAATACTAGTAAAGTTCTGAAAGTACAGATTCATGATAATGTTTGCATACCTTTGATGAAATATTTAATTCTAAGAGCTATTAATTCAAATTTATTTATTATATGCAATGTTGGCTTGAGAAGTATGTTACGGTTGTAAATAGAACACGAGAGAACATTAGAAAGGTTTATTTGTTATTGGGTACCAGTGTTAACGTCTGTTATTGGTACCAGTGTTAACGTCTCTTTCAGTAATTCATCAGCTATATCATGACTACCAGACATATTGAGAGATGAAAGCCGAAGGCAGCTTTAATAAGCTGACAGGTAAAGACACCTGGCATTTGATATATGCCTAGAAACTTAACATGTGAGGTGATTATCGTGTTTCGAACTCACATCAATTCATGTTAATCTTGTGATCGGAAGTCGGGAAACGACCGTAGCCACTCGGACACTCAGGCCTTTTCAAATTTTAGAGTAAAATATAGTGACAATATAGTGTTGCCACTACTGCTCTTCATATCTCAGTATAAATATCTTCGGTTGGTTGATTGATTGTTGGTTGCTTAACGTTCTAACACAAATTAAATGTACAGCTTCTTTCCTCAACCATGATCTACACAAGGTTCATATTTTATCTAGCCCAGTGTGTAGCTACGAAATGTCACAACCGGATCAATGACTCGATTGTCACTAAGACAAATGCAGATTTATGTAGGGACGAAATGTCACAACCGGATCAATGACTCGATTGTCACTAAGACAAATGCAGATTTATGTAGGGACGAAATGTCACAACCGGATCAATGACTCGATTGTCACTAAGACAAATGCAGATTTATGTAGGGACGAAATGTCACAACCGGATCAATGACTCGATTGTCACTAAGACAAATGCAGAGTTATGTAGGGACGAAATGTCACAACCGGATCAATGACTCGATTGTCACTAAGACAAATGCAGTTTTATGTAGGGACGAAATGTCACAACCGGATCAATGACTCGATTGTCACTAAGACAAATGCAGATTTATGTAGGGACGAAATGTCACAACCGGATCAATGACTCGATTGTCACTAAGACAAATGCAGATTTATGTAGGGACGAAATGTCACAACCGGATCAATGACTCGATTGTCACTAAGACAAATGCAGAGTTATGTAGGGACGAAATGTCACAACCGGATCAATGACTCGATTGTCACTAAGACAAATGCAGTTTTATGTAGGGACGAAATGTCACAACCGGATCAATGACTCGATTGTCACTAAGACAAATGCAGATTTATGTAGGGACGAAATGTCACAACCGGATCAATGACTCGATTGTCACTAAGACAAATGCAGAGTTATGTAGGGACGAAATGTCACAACCGGATCAATGACTCGATTGTCACTAAGACAAATGCAGATTTATGTAGGGACGAAATGTCACAACCGGATCAATGACTCGATTGTCACTAAGACAAATGCAGATTTATGTAGGGACGAAATGTCACAACCGGATCAATGACTCGATTGTCACTAAGACAAATGCAGATTTATGTAGGGACGAAATGTCACAACCGGATCAATGACTCGATTGTCACTAAGACAAATGCAGAGTTATGTAGGGACGAAATGTCACAACCGGATCAATGACTCGATTGTCACTAAGACAAATGCAGATTTATGTAGGGACGAAATGTCACAACCGGATCAATGACTCGATTGTCACTAAGACAAATGCAGATTTATGTAGGGACGAAATGTCACAACCGGATCAATGACTCGATTGTCACTAAGACAAATGCAGATTTATGTAGGGACGAAATGTCACAACCGGATCAATGACTCGATTGTCACTAAGACAAATGCAGATTTATGTAGGGACGAAATGTCACAACCGGATCAATGACTCGATTGTCACTAAGACAAATGCAGATTTATGTAGGGACGAAATGTCACAACCGGATCAATGACTCGATTGTCACTAAGACAAATGCAGTTTTATGTAGGGACGAAATGTCACAACCGGATCAATGACTCGATTGTCACTAAGACAAATGCAGATTTATGTAGGGACGAAATGTCACAACCGGATCAATGACTCGATTGTCACTAAGACAAATGCAGATTTATGTAGGGACGAAATGTCACAACCGGATCAATGACTCGATTGTCACTAAGACAAATGCAGATTTATGTAGGGACGAAATGTCACAACCGGATCAATGACTCGATTGTCACTAAGACAAATGCAGAGTTATGTAGGGACGAAATGTCACAACCGGATCAATGACTCGATTGTCACTAAGACAAATGCAGTTATGTAGGGACGAAATGTCACAACCGGATCAATGACTCGATTGTCACTAAGACAAATGCAGATTTATGTAGGGACGAAATGTCACAACCGGATCAATGACTCGATTGTCACTAAGACAAATGCAGAGTTATGTAGGGACGAAATGTCACAACCGGATCAATGACTCGATTGTCACTAAGACAAATGCAGATTTATGTAGGGACGAAATGTCACAACCGGATCAATGACTCGATTGTCACTAAGACAAATGCAGAGTTATGTAGGGACGAAATGTCACAACCGGATCAATGACTCGATTGTCACTAAGACAAATGCAGAGTTATGTAGGGACGAAATGTCACAACCGGATCAATGACTCGATTGTCACTAAGACAAATGCAGATTTATGTAGGGACGAAATGTCACAACCGGATCAATGACTCGATTGTCACTAAGACAAATGCAGAGTTATGTAGGGACGAAATGTCACAACCGGATCAATGACTCGATTGTCACTAAGACAAATGCAGAGTTATGTAGGGACGAAATGTCACAACCGGATCAATGACTCGATTGTCACTAAGACAAATGCAGATTTATGTAGGGACGAAATGTCACAACCGGATCAATGACTCGATTGTCACTAAGACAAATGCAGAGTTATGTAGGGACGAAATGTCACAACCGGATCAATGACTCGATTGTCACTAAGACAAATGCAGAGTTATGTAGGGACGAAATGTCACAACCGGATCAATGACTCGATTGTCACTAAGACAAATGCAGAGTTATGTAGGGAGAAATGTCACAACCGGATCAATGACTCGATTGTCACTAAGACAAATGCAGAGTTATGTAGGGACGAAAGATGTAGCTTTTTTAAGTGGCTACAATGGGCCTACTACTCTTTTCCGAAATTTACGAAAGAGGTCTTTAACCTGCAGGGATACAATGGGTAGCTCTCTGGATTGATCTCTAAGAACCGTCACCATTACCCAGTGTGTACATTTTATGTTTGAATAACTCAATTTAGATACACATATAATAATTACGGAAATTTAAAGAAGTTCTGTAATAAATTTATTGATTTGCATTCCTTATTAATTTCAGGTTAAGTGAAATATATTAGTCTGCAAAATAGTATATGGATAATATGGTATCCAATATATATATTAGCTACCGTATTTCATGTGGCTCTAAGTCTAGATGGATTATTTTAATAATAACAACAATTACATCAGTGGGAAGATATATATTATTAATATTTATTAATCCTTGTACTGCTGGTCGTATTCTGTGTACATGACCTAGATATACAATAAATATAGCAAATTATTGTGGTCTCCTCCGAGAGTTTACATAAATAATTCTAGTGATTGTAGTACAATATTATTGAAAAGAGATATTTCTTTTGTTTAATTAAAGTAGCTACACAATTACCGTGTTGCTCGACTATCGTGAACCTATTTTACGGTAAATTCAATATGCTGAAAATTGTATGTTAATTCTGCTGTCCATTAAAGTTGTACGCGCCGATTTCTTGTCATCATAAACAAACTGCACTGGGGTATATAGAATTTTTTTTACATAAGATACAATGTATAAACACTAACATAATATTATCTTAACAACACCTCCATAGGTGTTCAAGCGCCAACGTCATTGTGACTGGTATTACCACAGACAGACGTTGTTGTCGATGTCAATGAGTAAACGATATGTACGTATCGACCGAAGACTTGCATTATGAAGCCTCCGACGAATTGTTTATACGATAACCCGTCTGTCTTGAACAACATTCATCGAAGCTGTCACTGACGGGAGGAAATCAATGACGAAGACGAATAGATTTGTCATCAGTTGAAGATGTGACTATTGGTCTCCTAATACAATGTCCATGTCTTTTGTTTCCACTCTGCTGAAACCGCTGTTGGTGGTGGTACAAGGAATACACTCCGAACATACTCCAGGCACATTCTGACAAATCTTTGCGTTAGCTAATGTGTAAACTTTCTAATGACTTTACAAGTTGTTGTAATATTGTGTGCAAGATAATTTTCACGTGTAAACACTCAAATCACACAAGTTGGCATAAGTTTAAAATATAATAAAGAAACACAAGTTATTCAATTTATTTGTAAAAAATAAATGGGGATCTTTTCTTTTGTGTGTTAGTATATACATCCAAGGTTTAAACAATAGACACCCCCACACTTAGACATATCAAGTTTTTTCATGATGATGGTGAGGAAGGTAAGGGATGGGATATTGCGTGACAAAGATATATACCATTATTTTTAGTTAAGTATGTTGTCATCATGACATTGTTTTATAGGTGCAGATTCATAAAAAATAAATACAAACAATATTTAAAAACATTTATCAAATTACTGAAATAATACTACATGTGAGAACCGGATAAACACGACCTGAAAAACGTACGAAATCAACACTGACACATGTAAATAATGAGGTTTATAATAAGTACATTTGCCCTATATAGTAGGTGACATTTTCAATTTAGTCTACATTATTTATTCAGCTACCAAAATAAATTGCTTGGATAGTAGCATCTTAAACATGTTCGTTATAAATCCGTACACCAAATACCAACGGAACATATTTTAAATAAAATAAAGGGTAGTATTTAGTACATGTATACTTGATGTAGATCGTTGTTTCTGTTGAATAATGCCACCATCATTCTACATTAGTCAATCCTCATTCATTAGAAACCAACTGTCAATTAACTTAACGGTTTATGTACTTACTTTGTTTTTTTGTTTTTGTTAAGCATGTTCTTGTGAATATAGCGACAATACTGCTCGCACGGTGTAAAACAACAATCAATCAATCAATGAATGTACCAAGTCAATAAAGTAAGAGTCATGTGTTTGTGTGTTACAGATTCCATTTTCCTTCTTTCTACAGTTTTTCTATTGATTTTTGAATTGTTACGACAGTGTGTTTTTTTTATTTTTTTTTATTCAATCAATCGTGAATGTTGTAACTGAATATATTGGTTTATTTCATCACTATATACTTTTCCATGTACCATGTAAAGAAAAGATATCGTGCAATATTTGCAGTAGTGTAATATTTCTTCAAATAATGTCGTTACCGAGAGGTAAAAATGGTGCTTTCTCATTTTTCAATTTCTGCTATGCTTTTAAAGAGTCGCTGCGCATATATTTATATAATAATGCTGTGTTAGCAATGACTATGCCAATATCGTGGTCAGGGTTGAAGACATAGTGCACGAGCCGAAGGGGAGTGCACTATGTCTTCACCCCTGACCACTATATGGCATAGTCATTGCTAACACAACATTATTATTATTATTATGCCGACTGTTATATGTAGACAACATATACTGAGAACTATTACAATAAAGGAGGTCCTGATATTGGTGATTATTACTCTTCATGTAAGAAACTTTCATTATAATTGACATGATATTATCGAAACATAATTTTACAAAGAACAAATAGCGTCGTTGTACTATGCACTCGCATATATATAGTACTATTGTTGGAGTCATTACTATGTTGATGGGCGGTGCTTAGAACAATGTTACGTCATTTAAATAGGCGGGGGTCTAAACGGGATCACCTGAGCACTTTTAACGGTGTACCATTTACAATGTATTATACGTTTTTCTTTAACGTTGATGCTGTCGTCTGTCAAAACAATGGCCAGTTCCAGGTTTGAGAATTGAATATTTGAAAGTTCATTGTTATTGTTGAAATTAAATATTTCTAGATTTAAATGAATAAGATTTGCCAATCTTTATATTATCAATACATTAACATTTTAGACAAATTTCATTTTCTAAAATCACCAAAGAGATTCAGAGTAATAGTAACAATAATATTGTATAACTAATATATTGAATCAGATAATCTTGAAAGTGTGAGAATATTGTTTGTTTCATTTAAGACTTTAAAAATATAAAGATTTTTGAAGTTTGAAATTTAATTAACAACAATAACAAGTATTAAAAAACCGTAAAATGAATGATAGACGACTATGATAGATTGACAGATTGGACCTGCCCCCTTGCACGTGGACTAGCTATATATAGCTTGACAGACAGCTGAAAACCCAACCTTCCCCGCGTGAAACTGGCATAGTAGATGTACTATTTTCGCATAGTATATCAACGCTATTTAATTCTTTGTGATATATGCCAAAATATCGTATGAACTTATATTACAGAAGAAATTTAAAGAAGGCATAATAATGATGATTATTATACTTCGTGTAAGTTTCTGTAGCGATATTTGGTACTGTAATATTTTGGCATATTACCTGGACAATTAGACACTCAGTATAATAATGATATTAATGTGGTCTTGTCCAAGTAATATGCCAAAATATTACCCAGGTCTGAGAGACATATACCTCCCCTTCGGTCGGATAATATGTCTCTCAGACCTGGGTAATATTTTGGCATAGTACCTAGACTTGGGGAGGGTAATATGTCTCTCAGCCCTGGGTAATATTTTGTCATATTACCTGGACAAGACCACATTATTATATAAGTACTAATTGTTCCTGAAAGATTATTACATGCACTGCCATGATCGTGTAATACGATATTCTGCTTAGGACAATATTTGTATAATAACTATATACTATTTAAAAACAATTCATTGACCACTTTCTTAATTTAGTCAAAGCATATTTAACAAAATGGATTAGACACAAATTAATCTAACTTATGAAGTTGTCACCATATTTATATAATAATGTTGTGTTAGCAATGACTATATGGCATAGTCAGTGCTAACACAATATTATTATTATTATGCTGACTGTTATATGTAGACAAAATATATTGAGAACTATTACAATAAAGGAGGTTCTGATATTGGTGACTAATATATTGGATCAGATAGTCTTGAAAGTGTGAGAATATTCTTTGTTTCATTTAAGGCTTTAAAAATATAACGATTTTTGAAGTTTGAAATTTAATTAACAACAATAACAAGTATTAAAAAACGCTTAGACGACTATGATAGATTGACAGATTGGATCCGCCCCCTTGCAGTGGACTAGCTATATATAGCTTGACAGACAGCTGAAAACCCAACCTTCCCCGCGTGAAACTGGCATAGTAGATGTACTATTTTCGCATAGTATATCAACGCTATATAATTCTTTGTGATATATGCCAAAATATCGTATGAACTTATATTACAGAAGAAATTTACAGAAAGCATAATAATGTCTTATTTAAGTGGAAAGGAATTCATTTGTGATTTATATTTAAAAAAAAAAATCCATTGCAGGGAACAAACTTAACTCTTGTACCTTTAGGAACCATCTGGACCCCTAAGACTGGGGGTTGGCGTTCATCACCTTTTACATTAGAGAAATATTAATCTTGCATGGAACAAAAGCAACCCAATATATACAGCTAGGTCTGGTTCATACCTTGACATGCAAATCGAAATTTACAGTGAAGACCTGTTAAGGACAAAATATATAATTTAAATTTTCCCTTTATGAAACTTCCCTTTATATGTAGCAGCATTCCAGCAGCACCTGCATATGGAGTATATATCTCTCAGTTGATCCGACATTCCAAAGCTTGCGATTCATATTATAATTTGCTTGATAGAGTGTTGCTGCTAACAAGGATGCGTCTGGACATTGGTCAAGATGAAGTCATCACTTCGAAAGTTTTACGGTAGCCACCATGAATTGGATAACCGTTACGAAATATCTGTATTTCAAAATGACCACGGACATGGTCCACTTCTCGTAAGCACTTTCCGGTCCTTCCTTTATTTATGACTTAACACGGAGTTTGTATCTAATAAAACGAAAGGTGCCACTAGATGAGCAGGAACTGCCGACCCCTCCGGAGCATCCGAGTTTACCTCCGGTTTTTAGTAGGGTTGGTGTTGCTCGATCTTTGGTTTTCTGTGTAATGTTTAATGTTTTGTAGATCGTTGTTTGTGCTTCTGGCCATTGTGTTGTCTGTTCTACTTCGATTTACGGTTTCTGATTACCCCTTTGGTATCATCTAACACGTGTACGTGTAAATGATGGTCGTCTTTCCCCCCCCCCCCCCCCCCCCCCTCCCCCCCCCAATTCAATATAACAGACCCCATTGTTTATTGTTGAAAGTTACATTAAAAACTGAGCATACTTTAAATAAGATAAAAATTGTTATTCCATATTACATTCAATGAAATAAGATTATTTGAAATGTAACTCTGATGTTTATATTGAGAAATACTGTGTTTAGTCTGATATTCCTGTTGTACGAAATGGTAATTAGATAGAAATTGCAAATTAAACTTTCCATCTTGTTTGGTCGTGTTCCATCGATATCAATTTCCACCAGTAGTACAAGAAATACTGTAGATGTCATACATTTACATATAAATAGATTCATTCGCAGTACAAAGACAAAAACTCGATCTGAAGTATGTAGAAGTCTCTCGGGGCTTTTAGAAGGCTTTCGGTTCATTTGGTATATATAAAGAAGGAATGTCAAAATTGTGTTGACTGAAAGGGCTACACTTACAGAATTTTAGATATATATTCGAAAAACTGTGGTGTAATGATCTTTCTCCCATTATTACGGCGTTTTAACCCTGCTGAATCAGTGATGGTAAAATCTGTAATCCGCTAGAGGATTGCAATGTCTCGTGCCTTTCCCCGCATGTTGTCAAATCGGTGATTTTGAAGGAATTTGAAATAAAGTTCGTATTAAATAATGGAAGAAACAAATTCCCCTTCAGTTCCCAATGTGGGTTACGATATTTCTCCACTCTCGAGAGTTAAATTAAAAAATCTAACCTGACGGCTTGTGGTTAAATTTTTTAATTTAACTCTCTTGAGTGGAGAAATATCGTAACCCACGGGCAACTGAAGGAGAATCTATATGCATATCAGATATAACAAATTTAACAAGCAATAATTAAATCGATTGGTAGGTAAGATAATAGCAGTGGGATGGTCATATGAATTTATGTTGTATTGCCAAGATTAACGAGATTGAAAAATGACTTACATTTGGAAACCACCATGTAGTACAGTCTGATTTACATACGTTTTATTTTTACAGCGTATATATAATTACTTTTTATATTATAACCGGTTTTTACCGTTGCTTAACATGAATTGTGTACAAGGCAAATTATATCTTGGTTAGTGACTGTATATAACAAAAAATATCCAGGCAATAAAATTTTAATGCTCAAATAAAACAAGTGCTGGATGCAAATGATAATATATACTGTAAAGATCATGTGTAAATCCTCTAATGATAATATATACTGTAAAGATCATGTGTAAATCCTCTAATGATAATATATACTGTAAAGATCATGTGTAAATCCTCTAATGTAAACAACATCGAACATGTTTCTTGTTATGGTCTACTGGAAGTATTTTTCTTTCACTATCACGAGTAACTCATCCCTTGTCGTTTAAACAATATGTATATTTGATTCGGCCAAAGGGAGATAAGTTATTTCCATGAGATGCAACTCAAGGCGATACATATCAATATTTACGGATTGTTTGATTATTTGTTGCAATAAAAAAGTTCCAACGTTAACGTAGCGAGAAGTATAATATTGGACGTACAACAGTGTCTGATTTTTAAAAAATGAAGGGCCATCACTACACCGACAATTATTTAGGAAATAAGAAAATGCCTACGTGGTCTATTGTTTAAATGGTTTCAACAGGATAGAGCAAAACATTCCTCTTAGCGGTCCAATTGTACAGTAAAAGTTATTGCACTTCTCAAAGGAGTTAGAATTCACAGATTTCAAGATCTCTAACAGATGGCTTGACAGTTAGAAAAATAAATTTCCAATTGCACATTGTAAAGTTTGTGGTGAAAGCGATGACGTGAACATGGATACTGTAAACGATTTCCAGTTCAGAATTGACACAATCGTTCAAGATTAGAAGCTACAGGATATTTTCAACTGTGACGAAACCAGCTCTTTCCGATAAAACTCTAGCACAAAAAAAATCTGCATGCAAGGGTGGCAAAATAGCAAAAGAACGAGTGACTGTAATATGTTCTGTTGTAATGCATCGGGTGAAAAACTAAAATCAATGGTTATTGGCAAAGCTAAAAAATCCTAGGTGTTTTAAAAACATCGACGTTACAAATCTTCCTGTAATTTGGCGGTTGATGATGACCTAAACATCATTCCTAGATTGGATACAAAGTTTAAATAAAGTAATGACATCAAAGAAAAGAAACATAATTTTGTTCTTACATAATGCAACATCACATTCTCATGATCTCCAACAAAGCAATGCGAAGTAAAGTTTTTGCCAGCTAACTGTACATCAAAACTTCAGCCGCTCGATTTGTGCATCATTCGTGCATTTAAAGCCCGCTACAGAAAAAAGATATTAAACCACCTTATTTCAAAAATTGAAAATTGTGTAACTGTTACGGAACTTAACAAATAAATATTTGTCTTAGACGCCATAAATTGGATAAAGATATCATGGAATTACAAATGCATCAACAGTTGTGAAATGTTTCCGTGAAGCAGGTTTCCCCACCGGTAACCTCGATGCTAATGATGTTACACTTGACGACGATCCAGATGATGACATACCACTCATTAAACTGAAAATGTAAATACAATCCTAAAAGAAGAGAAACATGACGGAGACTGGTAAAAACAATGTTGGAAAATAATAAGGATAAAGAAATTCTTTGTGGTACAAATTATGAATCAAGAGTATGAATCCGACGAGGACAACGAATCGTTATGGAAAGCTGAAACAAATCACACATACGAAACCTTGTTATATTTATTAAAGGAAGCTATGAAATTTGCACTGGTGGAAGACGTTACATATCTAGATCCTGTTCACAATTTACTAACAAACAAAACATACTGTGCAACAAAAACTATCAAGAAATCGCCATCAATCAAATTTTGATAATTTCATAGAACAAATTTAACTAGAATATATTTATTTGTTGTAAATAATTTATTGTTACATATTAAATGGATTTTCATCTACATTGTCTATCTATGCTCGTGCCATTACATAGTTGTGGAGTTCAAAAAACACCTATATTGATAAAACATGCACATTTGCAGTTTCTTCTCTGATATTCTTGCACACTTTTGAAAACCCGAATACAATCTGACATATTTTTATGGTCCCTTGGCGTGTCTGATTAGACAGGTTCCACTGTATAATGAAAATCATATCCATTTTTTTACATTTTGTATGTATTTTATAATGAAATAATAGTAATATTCTGCCTTTTTATAATGCTTTCGTAATCCTAATCCGAAACAACTTAATAACAAAATGGTACCCTCGTGGTAATTTGTTCTGTAATGTTGTGCATATATAATTATGCAAATTACAACTATTATTAAAAAAAATCATGACATAATTAAAATTAATCAATACTAAAACGAATAAATAAAATAGGACAGAAATAAAACGCTAGTTTTGAAGGACATATCATGATACATGTACAAATAAGCAAATAAGTGTAAAAAGGGAATTAACTCAAATTCTACACCGTTACAGACATATGTAATCATATCCTATTATGGATATTCCAGATTATATGCTAATTAAAAATTTGTAAACATTTCCATCAGACATATATCCATAGTATTGAATATACCTGAACATGTATTTGATTCTAAAGTACATCACGAATGCATTGTCACAGGTATGGGATATATCGATTGAAAATGACAATAGATCGTTTGCACATTCCCGCTTTGATTCTAATATTATACGTTTTTCATGCATTTTTAATATGAGTTATTTCCCTGACGACGGTCAAAATGGACCCCGGTATAGTAGGTCCAGTGGAAAGCACAGCGAATTTCATTATAGTTTTCTCATAATTTCTAGATATTTGCACCTTGTAAAAAGAATATAACTTTCACGCGAGTGATTGTTGTTTATCGTGATATGGGCAGTTTCTCGGCTATATCATGGCGAGAACAAGATACAGTCGATGAGAGCGGCTATATCATGGGCAGTTTCTCGGCTATATCATGGGCAGTTTCTCGGCTATATCATGGGCAGTTTCTCGGCTATATCATGGCAGTTTCTCGGCTATATCATGGTAAGTTTCTCGGCTATATCATGGGCAGTTTCTCGGCTATATCATGGGCAGTTTCTCGGCTATATCATGGTAAGTTTCACGGCTATATCATGGGCAGTTTCTCGGCTATATCATGGGCAGTTTCTCGGCTATATCATAGACAGTTTCTCGGCTATATCATGGGCAGTTTCTCGGCTATATCATGGGCAGTTTCTCGGCTATATCATGGCGAGAACAAGCTACAGTCGATGAGATGATGATGCTAATGTCCGCTTTGTACTAAACCAACACCCTCAGTTGGTTCAAACTTGTTATACCTGTTGAGATTACAGATTTTGGCTTGTACGTATCCAGTACAACCTCATTAATATGTATACTATAGGAAATATCATATAATCAAACTTTCCCTTGGGATATAAAACGAAACTTGTTTGATTAGTGAGGATGTAGCACGAGTAAAACGTACATAATCAATTATTTTTATATCTTATATTTCGATACGTGTGATCAGCAATATTCATTTTCAGTAAATTAATGTGTTCGATATGCAAATAGAGTTGTTCCTCTTACAACACATTTACATAATTAACATGTCAACATGTAATTAAGCATTTCCCTTGGTATATGTTGCAATCTAGTTACCGTAAATTAAATTATGAAATATATATACACATGTGTTTTTATATTAATGTTTTGGGGTATTGCTGAATCGGGGGAAATGTACATACTGTTTTTGATTTCTCTCAATTCATTTTCATATCAGTGTATTGCATAATTTTCTTGTATTAAATTGTCAATTATGCAATAATTCCTCAAGTGGGCCCATGTTTATGGAAATGAAGTATTATTCTTCTTCTATGGTGTAAGAATAATCAATGGTTACCGAGTAACACAATAAACAACAAGTGGTACCTTGTAGAGTATTGAGGCATACACCCGGTATTGTTTTTATATGTGTTTAAATTTAATTATTGATTAATGCATTCACATTTAACTACTGTTTGTATTCAAATTTAATTATTGTTTTATGCATTCAAATTTAATTATTGTTTTATGCATTCAAATTTAATTATTGTTTTATGCATTCAAATTTAACTATATATATAGAGAAGGGTACTTTTAGTGATGACGGATGGCTAATGTATATTGATACTTGCATAGACAGGGATTAGATAAGTAATATCTGATGGCATACATTGAAATTAGAATAAGATTAGAGCAGGATGAGATACAAATATAAGTGATGATGGATGGTTTACACTGTAACAAATCTGAATTACATACATCTGGCAAAAGATCCATAATCAGGTACATTCATGAATCAAATATGTTTCTTATAACAACCAGAGGAACGTAATATATAAATCAGTTGTGTACGTGTACATAATTAAAGTAGTTCCGTATCAATTGATCAACATCTACAGTTTCAAGAACGCACAAAGTATTGTATTGTTTTGAAGTTACACATTACTCATTTAAATAATCTGTCGATAAAATATAAATGTCACCGCACCAGGTTTGAGTTTTTTGCTGAATCGACTTGTTCAAACTATGATTTTAATAAATAAATATTTATATAAGCGAGAATACTTTCATACCACAGTTTGTGGATGTACATCTAACCTCAGTATTGAAATATATGTCGTGTCCATAATGTTTTCAAGAAATTACTAAATGTTAGAAACCATTTGTGTTAGTTTAATTTTGAAACTCGCGAACTTAATTAAGTTAATTGAGTAGCCATTTTATATTAAAATCATGCTTATTTGTAGCATAATTGTGGGGAATGGCCGAAGGAAATAACTGAGAAATTGATACAAATCAACAAGCAAAAGTACCAATGACATACATTGCATGTAAATATAATCTTTGTCCAAATATACGTTATATAATATGGGCAAAATCCAGTTCATTTATTATGTGATACCATGTACCAATGAAAATAAACCTAGGCCTAGTAGAAATTCAATAATGATATTCCATTGGCACTTCATATACGCATTTGAGCATTGTTCAAGCACTGTTGAAATTCATTATCTCTGATACTAACATGGTCCATTGCTATTACCAAACAATGACATTTTTACTTTCCACAACACAGCATCAGAATTCCGCTCGACTATGGTGTAAAGAATAATTATAACAAAATATGAATAAAAAAATCAATTTTGAATATTTACGGAGCAATTTTAGTTTTAATACGATTAAGGGATCACTTCTACCTACTGTTTGCTAACAATTACAAAAAGTTATTCCACCAACGTACGAAAAGATGTGGAATGTTAAAGAGTTCGTAACGTACAAGTTACATCTATTATTTAAATTATATTTACAGCTAATGAATTAAATGTTTTGTCTTTCTCCCTGGGAATGAGCCTATCCTATCTGGGAATATTTTTATCTATTAAAATTAAATGTCATTCGCAATGAACATATTTGACCGATTACTTCCATCATTTCGGTATAAATTGTCATGTTACAGATCGTTATTACAGAATATTTCCTTGATGTAATTATATTTGTATTGTTCCAATATACATATATTGGCGTAATTATTGTTTAATCACCGGTCGCAAAAGAAACCTCCATACATATACCGGATTTCGAAGGAATCTCAACACGAACAATGGAATAATTTTATCGGGGATAGTTTTAATGTGTACAGATTGACACTAAGTGACACACTTCGCAAGTGGGTAAAGTCGATGACATCTGAACACAACCCTTACGTTGCTGACATGAGTTCGCAACTCGATAATCACACCAAGTGTTAAGTTTCCAGACACATACACCATGCCCAGTGGCTTCATCGGTAAGTCCGTTATAGCTAGCTGCCTGGGCTTTCCTTCTACATTATGCTTGGTAAGCAGCATATAACAGAACAATTGCCGAAATTGACTATAAACGCTCCCATATTGGCAATACAGAGGTTGATTTGCACTTTTGTTTCTTGAAGATATTTTTGTAAAAACGTGTTTTAATCAATCTATCAAACGCTTTTTTTCAGCATCGGATTTTAGTAATTAATTCCAATGAAATTACTAATGATTCTGAAATTTCGGAAAAACAGCCTTCTTGATGAATATATGAATGACGATGACAAAGTAAAGAAAGTCGTTCGTTATGACTCTCCGGGCTTTCCTTACATATTAGGTGGAGTACACAATAAAGTATGTACCAGGTAGACAAGATATATCAAACATTATACTCGAGTGGTGGAGTACACAATAAAGTATGTACCAGGTAGACAAGATATATCAAACATTATACTCCAGCGGTGGAGTACACAATAAAGTATGTACCAGGTAGACAAGATATATCAAACATTATACTCGAGCGGTGGAGTACACAATAAAGTATGTACCAGGTAGACAAGATATATCAAACATTATTATACTCGAGCAGTAGAGTACACAATAAAGTATGTACCAGGTAGACAAGATATATCAAACATTATACTCCAGCGGTGGAGTACACAATAAAGTATGTATCAGGTAGGCAAGATATATCAAACATTATACTCGAGCGGTGGAGTACACAATAAAGTATGTACCAGGTAGACAAGATATATCAAACATTATACTCGAGCGGTGGCGTACACAATAAAGTATGTACAGGTAGACAAGATATATCAAACATTATACTCCAGCGGTGGAGTACACAATAAAGTATGTACCATGTAGACAAGATATATCAAACATTATACTCGAGCGATGGAGTACACAATAAAGTATGTACCAGGTAGACAAGATATATCAAACATACTCGAGCGGTGGAGTACACAATAAAACATGTACCAGGTAGACAAGATATATCAAACATTATACTCGAGCGGTGGAGTACACAATAAAGTATGTACCAGGTAGCCAAGATATATCAAACATTATACTCGAGCGGTGGAGTACACAATAAAGTATGTACCAGGTACACAAGATATATCAAACATTATACTCCAGCGGTGGAGTACACAATAAAGTATGTACCAGGTAGACAAGATATATCAAACATTATACTCCAGCGGTGAAGTACACAATAAAGTATGTACCAGGTACACAAGATATATCAAACATTATACTCCAGCGGTGGAGTACACAATAAAGTATGTACCAGGTAGACAAGATATATCAAACATTATACTCCAGCGGTGGAGTACACAATAAAACATGTACCAGGTAGATAAGATATATCAAACATTATACTCGAGCGGTGGAGTACACAATAAAGTATGTACCAGGTAGACAAGATATATCAAACATTATACTCGAGTGGTGGAGTACACAATAAAGTATGTACCAGGTAGGCAAGATATATCAAACATTATACTCGAGCGGTGGAGTACACAATAAAGTATGTACCAGGTAGACAAGATATATCAAACATTATACTCCAGCGGTGGAGTATACAATAAAGTATATACCAGGTAGACAAGATATATCAAACATTATACTCGAGCGGTGGAGTACACAATAAAGTATGTATCAGGTAGGCAAGATATATCAAACATTATACTCGAGTGGTGGAGTACACAATAAAACATGTACAAGGTAGACAAGATATATCAAACATTATACTCGAGCGGTGGAGTACACAATAAAGTATGTACCAGGTAGGCAAGATATATCAAACATTATACTCGAGTGGTGGAGTACACAATAAAGTATGTACAGATAGACAAGAGATATCAAACATTATACTCGAGCGGTGGAGTACACAATAAAACATGTACAAGGTAGAGAAGATATATCAAACATTATACTCGAGCGGTGGAGTACACAATAAAACATGTACAAGGTAGAGAAGATATATCAAACATTATACTCGAGCGGTGGAGTACACAATAAAACATGTACCAGGTAGACAAGATATATCAAACATTATACTCGAGCGGTGGAGTACACAATAAAACATGTACAAGGTAGAGAAGATATATCAAACATTATACTCGAGCGGTGGAGTACACAATAAAACATGTACAAGGTAGACAAGATATATCAAACATTATACTCGAGCGGTGGAGTACACAATAAAACATGTACAAGGTAGAGAAGATATATCAAACATTATACTCCAGCGGTGGAGTACACAATAAAGTATGTAGCAGGTAGACAAGATATATCAAACATTATACTCGAGCGGTGGAGTACACAATAAAGTATGTACCAGGTAGACAAGATATATCAAACATTATACTCGAGCGGTGGAGTACACAATAAAGTATGTACCAGGTAGACAAGATATATCAAACATTATACTCGAGCGGTGGAGTACACAATAAAGTATGTACCAGGTAGACAAGATATATCAAACATTATACTCGAGCGGTGGAGTACACAATAAAGTATGTACCAGGTAGACAAGATATATCAAACATTATACTCGAGCGGTGGAGTACACAATAAAGTATGTACCAGGTAGACAAGAGATATCAAACATTATACTCGAGCGGTGGAGTGCACAATAAAACATTTACCAGGTAGACAAGATATATCAAACATTATACTCGGGCGGTGGAGTACACAATAAAGTATGTACCAGGTAGACAAGATATATCAAACATTATACTCCAGCGGTGGAGTACACAATAAAGTATGTACAGGTAGACAAGATATATCAAACATTATACTCGAGCGGTGGAGTACACGATAAAGTATGTACCAGGTAGACAAGATATATCAAACATTATACTCGAGCGGTGGAGTACACAATAAAGTATGTACCAGGTACACAAGATATATCAAACATTATACTCCAGCGGTGGAGTACACAATAAAGTATGTACCAGGTAGACAAGATATATCAAACATTATCCTCGAGCGGTGGAGTACACAATAAAGTATGTATCAGGTAGGCAAGATATATCAAACATTATACTCGAGCGGTGGAGTACACAATAAAGTATGTACCAGGTAGACAAGATATATCAAACATTATACTCGAGCGGTGGAGTACACAATAAAGTATGTATCAGGTAGGCAAGATATATCAAACATTATACTCCAGCGGTGGAGTACACAATAAAGTATGTACCAGGTAGACAAGATATATCAAACATTATACTCGAGCGGTGGAGTACACAATAAAGTATGTACCAGGTACACAAGATATATCAAACATTATACTCCAGCGGTGGAGTACACAATAAAGTATGTACCAGGTAGACAAGATATATCAAACATTATCCTCGAGCGGTGGAGTACACAATAAAGTATGTACCAGGTAGACAAGATATATCAAACATTATACTCGAGCGGTGGAGTACACAATAAAGTATGTATCAGGTAGGCAAGATATATCAAACATTATACTCGAGCGGTGGAGTACACAATAAAGTATGTATCAGGTAGACAAGATATATCAAACATTATACTCGAGCGGTGGAGTACACAATAAAGTATGTACCAGGTAGACAAGATATATCAAACATTATACTCCAGCGGTGGAGTACACAATAAAGTATGTACCAGGTAGACAAGATATATATCAAACATTATACTCGAGCGGTGGAGTACACAATAAAGTATGTACCAGGTAGACAAGATATATCAAACATTATACTCGAGCGGTGGAGTACACAATAAAGTATGTACCAGGTAGACAAGATATATCAAACATTATACTCGAGCGGTGGAGTACACAATAAAGTATGTACCAGGTAGACAAGATATATCAAATATTATACTCGAGCGGTGGAGTACACAATAAAGTATGTACCAGGTAGACAAGATATATCAAACATTATACTCGAGCGGTGGAGTACACAATAAAGTATGTACCAGGTAAGCAAGATATATCAAACATTATACCCGAGCGGTGGAGTACACAATAAAGTATGTACCAGGTAGACAAGATATATCAAACATTATACTCGAGCGGTGGAGTACACAATAAAGTATGTACCAGGTAGACAAGATATATCAAACATTATACTCGAGCGGTGGAGTACACAATAAAGTATGTACCAGGTAGACAAGATATATCAAACATTATACTCGAGCGGTGGAGTACACAATAAAGTATGTACCAGGTAAGCAAGATATATCAAACATTATACTCGAGCGGTGGAGTACACAATAAAGTATGTACCAGGTAGACAAGATATATCAAACATTATACTCGAGCGGTGGAGTACACAATAAAGTATGTACCAGGTAGACAAGAGATATCAAACATTATACTCGAGCGGTGGAGTACACAATAAAACATTTACCAGGTAGACAAGATATATCAAACATTATACTCGGGCGGTGGAGTACACAATAAAGTATGTACCAGGTAGACAAGATATATCAAACATTATACTCCAGCGGTGGAGTACACGATAAAGTATGTACCAGGTAGACAAGATATATCAAACATTATACTCGAGCGGTGGAGTACACAATAAAGTATGTACCAGGTAGACAAGATATATCAAACATTATACTCGAGCGGTGGAGTACACAATAAAGTATGTACCAGGTAGACAAGATATATCAAACATTATACTCGAGCGGTGGAGTACACAATAAAGTATGTACCAGGTAGACAAGAGATATCAAACATTATACTCGAGCGGTGGAGTACACAATAAAACATTTACCAGGTAGACAAGATATATCAAACATTATACTCGGGCGGTGGAGTACACAATAAAGTATGTACCAGGTAGACAAGATATATCAAACATTATACTCCAGCGGTGGAGTACACGATAAAGTATGTACCAGGTAGACAAGATATATCAAACATTATACTCGAGCGGTGGAGTACACGATAAAGTATGTACCAGGTAGACAAGATATATCAAACATTATACTCGAGCGGTGGAGTACACAATAAAGTATGTACCTGGTACACAAGATATATCAAACATTATACTCCAGCGGTGGAGTACACAATAAAGTATGTACCAGGTAGACAAGATATATCAAACATTATCCTCGAGCGGTGGAGTACACAATAAAGTATGTACCAGGTACACAAGATATATCAAACATTATACTCCAGCGGTGGAGTACACAATAAAGTATGTACCAGGTAGACAAGATATATCAAACATTATCCTCGGGCGGTGGAGTACACAATAAAGTATGTACCAGGTAGACAAGATATATCAAACATTATACTCGAGCGGTGGAGTACACAATAAAGTATGTATCAGGTAGGCAAGATATATCAAACATTATACTCGAGCGGTGGAGTACACAATAAAGTATGTATCAGGTAGACAAGATATATCAAACATTATACTCGAGCGGTGGAGTACACAATAAAGTATGTACCAGGTAGACAAGATATATCAAACATTATACTCCAGCGGTGGAGTACACAATAAAGTATGTACCAGGTAGACAAGATATATCAAACATTATACTCCGGCGGTGGAGTACACAATAAAGTATGTAGCAGGTAGACAAGATATATCAAACATTATACTCGAGCGGTGGAGTACACAATAAAACATGTACCAGGTAGACAAGATATATCAAACATTATACTCGAGCGGTGGAGTACACAATAAAGTATGTACCAGGTAGACAAGATATATATCAAACATTATACTCGAGCGGTGGAGTACACAATAAAGTATGTACCAGGTAGACAAGATATATCAAACATTATACTCGAGCGGTGGAGTACACAATAAAGTATGTACCAGGTAGACAAGATATATCAAACATTATACTCGAGCGGTGGAGTACACAATAAAGTATGTACCAGGTAGACAAGATATATCAAATATTATACTCGAGCGGTGGAGTACACAATAAAGTATGTACCAGGTAGACAAGATATATCAAACATTATACTCGAGCGGTGGAGTACACAATAAAGTATGTACCAGGTAAGCAAGATATATCAAACATTATACCCGAGCGGTGGAGTACACAATAAAGTATGTACCAGGTAGACAAGATATATCAAACATTATACTCGAGCGGTGGAGTACACAATAAAGTATGTACCAGGTAGACAAGATATATCAAACATTATACTCGAGCGGTGGAGTACACAATAAAGTATGTACCAGGTAGACAAGATATATCAAACATTATACTCGAGCGGTGGAGTACACAATAAAGTATGTACCAGGTAAGCAAGATATATCAAACATTATACTCGAGCGGTGGAGTACACAATAAAGTATGTACCAGGTAGACAAGATATATCAAACATTATACTCGAGCGGTGGAGTACACAATAAAGTATGTACCAGGTAGACAAGAGATATCAAACATTATACTCGAGCGGTGGAGTACACAATAAAACATTTACCAGGTAGACAAGATATATCAAACATTATACTCGGGCGGTGGAGTACACAATAAAGTATGTACCAGGTAGACAAGATATATCAAACATTATACTCCAGCGGTGGAGTACACGATAAAGTATGTACCAGGTAGACAAGATATATCAAACATTATACTCGAGCGGTGGAGTACACAATAAAGTATGTACCAGGTAGACAAGATATATCAAACATTATACTCGAGCGGTGGAGTACACAATAAAGTATGTACCAGGTAGACAAGATATATCAAACATTATTATACTCGAGCAGTAGAGTACACAATAAAGTATGTACCAGGTAGACAAGATATATCAAACATTATACTCGAGCGGTGGAGTACACAATAAAGTATGTACCAGGTAGACAAGATATATCAAACATTATACTCCAGCGAAGGAACAAAATAGGTACAAAAAACAACGACAGTATATGCACAAAGGTTGAAACAATAGATACGAACGAAATAACAGACAAATCGAGCATCCACTAAATATGGTCAAATATATAACTAATGTTATTATTATGTGTGACGTGATAAAGTATTAAATACCAATTTGCTTAGTAACTGACGAGGGAATCGCTTATAATTATTTTTAAAATATTAAATTTTTGTTAAAAGTTATATTGCATTGAAAAATTTTCCATTATTTTATCAGATTATAAAGCCTACCCTGGTACTATGTAACTGGGTACATATTTTTTTTTAATTGAAGTAATTTCAATTATCTTTGGGAGACTATCGTTAAGTTTTGAGAGACTATCGTTAAGTTCTGAGAGACTATCGTTTAGTTCTGAGAGACTATCGTTAAGTTCTGAGAGACCATCGTTAAGTTCTGAGAGACTATCGTTAAGTTCTGAGAGACCATCGTTTAGTTCTGAGAGACTATCGTTAAGTTCTGAGAGACTATCGTTTAGTTCTGAGAAACTATCGTTAAGTTCTGAGAGACTATCGTTAAGTTCTGAGAGACTATCGTTTAGTTCTGAGAAACTATCGTTAAGTTCTGAGAGACTATCGTTAAGTTCTGAGAGACTATCGTTAAGTAAACGGTAGGTAGAATCCAAGTAAATATAAAATAACAAATATTAAAGGAAAAACGGTAGCTAAGATATTATAAAAATGATTGTTAGATTTCATTATTCTCAAAAAATATAGTTGGATTGATATCGAACAGTTTATTCATAGTCAGTTAGGAACATGTTTATACCCGTGAAACCTTATTCAATGATGACACACACAGAAAAATGACACACAGTAATAATAATTCACAATAATAACATAATTACATGAAATTAGCAACATTGAGAAATATTGAAAGCAGAATTGTGTATATGGTGAACCATCTTCAATAATAAACAATTCACCCCTAGGACCGGATAGGCCAATACCTTGGAATGAAACAGTGTCTAGCTCCGTGCACTCAAAACGATTACTTCCAGTAGTTCCTAATAAGCAGCAATCTGGCCATTGCTCGCTTTATTTGAACTCGCACATACACTACCCAATTCCAATTGAAAATGTATCATGATCCGTACCCACCCGGGAAATCAACTTTTCTCGATAAATTATAGTAATACTATTAGTACTTCTCATAAAATACATTTAATATGCATGAAATACTTGTAGCTCAACTTTGAGCAACCTACAGTCATAAAAGTCCTGCAGACTAGATGTCCATAGAAAATATTTCTAAATTGTATAACTTGTGTCGTATCCTTTTGTGGTGTTTAAATTTAAATTCAATTAACAGTAACAATTATATTCTGCTTTTATCAGCACGTACTCTCTTAAATCAGTTTTATATGTTAATTAATTACATCTTTCAAGATGAGATTATATAAAATCAGGAAGAAAGCTATATTCAAGTGCAAATTCAGTTCTATGTCTGTATAGCCACAGAAAATATATGTCACTAGACGCTTCAGAGGATTTATATCACCATCAATAGTCATTTTTATTTATTGGTCTGTTTGTTATTTATTTCTATGTTGTACTACTGTATATCTAGTCCAACAATCTGATGTACGGTACAGTTCCAGTCAGTCAATGGCCGACGAGAACACAGTACCGTACATCAGGGTGTTGCACTGGATATACAGTAGTACAACGGGCTTGTATTCTGATTGGTCAGTTTGCAGCTGTCAAGGTCTTTGATGGACATGTCAAAATTTCGCGGTGTTAAAGTAACGTGATCAAAACCCGTGCAGCCAAACAATAATCGCGGGAAATCAGTGTAGTCTGGGCGTCCAAAATGAGCGGTTGGAATATACCCGACTTTTTATTTGCGGCAGACGAAATAGACGATTTAACATTATCACAGGCATGTGAAACAATAGAAATACTAGAATTGTGTTATTCCATATATCAATTCAAAGATAGACAACTCTAAGCATTATCTCTAAACCAATGTCATTTGATCATGTATGTATATATATACTAGAGTTGTCTATCTTTGAATAATACGTGTGTGCGTTGAATTATCATTTTCATCATCATAAATAATATAACGTAATAAATGACATTAGATTTAAATATGAAATATGTGCATGTGGCACATTGACTCCTTGAAAATGTTCTGCGAGATGTGTTTTCAGTATTGTCAGTTTTTTTTTAGCGAATTTAAGTCAAAAGCCGAGACCGCATTGTTGGTTTGCGGAAACATATGGTTTAGTACCTCAATCGCAAAAACTATCAAATAATTCATTTGAATCAATTAAAATTGATTTTTCTGATAGAGTTAAACAATATAATTATCAAGATTTAGCAAATGAAGAAAAGAAAAAAATGAAAGATTTAATATTTATTTTAGACAGATTTGGAATCAGTGACAATGCATACAATGAGCTTTCAATTTTTGAATAAGATTTGCCACGAAAGACATTAATTAATTAATGTCGAGATGAAATTTCTAAATATTATAAATTCCAGAGCACAGCAGGTAATATACCTGGTGCCTATTTGTCAGTTACAAAGAGGAATTAATCAAATATCTTAAATCAAATGTTAGTGCAGATTCACAGGTTCTGAAAGTAAAAATATCAGGTGACGGTTCAAAAGTGAGCAGGATATCTAATTTTATTGTTCTGTCTTTTCCAATTGTACAAAACGAGATTCATTTAGCCTCCCTTGATCAGAATGTATTTTGCATTATCAACTGTAAAGAGAATTATGAACAATTGAATGCAGCTTGTAAACCGGTATTTGATGAAATTAATGAACTTATTGTCGAAAAGGGGTTATTTGTTGATGAGAAAATTTATCCTGTCGAGTTTTTATTTGGGGGCGATATGAAGTTTCTTCAAATCATATTAGGCTTAGGAAGCTCTTTGTCCATGTCCATGGTGTAGAATACACAAAAGTGATCAAGCTGATATGTCCAGACCATTTGATTTTTATCACACTGGTTCAATGGCAAGAACAAACAAAAAAATAACTAATGATAGTAAAAGTCACGCTTTTAGTGTAAAGCATGAGCCTCTAGTCAAAATTGAACCTGATCATGTTGTCCCTGACGAACTGCACCTCTTACGTCGGATCTGTTACAAGCTTTTAACAAACTTAATAGACGATGCAAAATCAGCGGATGACAAAAATGAAGTGCTTGGTGTAAAGTCAAATAACTTAAATGAATTAATAGAAAAAATTAGATTGTGGGGTTTCATTGTCAAATAACTTAAATGAATTAGTAGAAAAAATTAGAGATTGTGGGGTTTCATTGTCAAATAACTTAAATGAACTAGTAGAAAAAATTAGAGATTGTGAGGTTTCATTTTGTCAAATAACTTAAATGAACTAGTAGAAAAAATTAGAGATTGTGGGGTTTCATTTTGTCAAATAACTTAAATGAATTAGTAGAAAAAAATAGAGATTGTGGAGTTTCATTTTGTCAAATAACTTAAATGAACTAGTAGAAAAAATTAGAGATTGTGAGGTTTCATTTTGTCAAATAACTTAAATGAACTAGTAGAAAAAATTAGAGATTGTGGGGTTTCATTTTGTCAAATAACTTAAATGAATTAGTAGAAAAAAATAGAGATTGTGGAGTTTCATTTTGTCAAATAACTTAAATGAATTAGTAGAAAACATTAGATTGTGGGGTTTCATTTTGTACACGGACACAAAAGGGTTCAAAGGAGGAACTCGATTGAACTTCATTGTCAGGTTCGGATTATAAAAAGTTGCTTGAAAAGTTGCCATGGAAATTATTTTTCTCTATTCACCACAACACACATTCTAAAACAGTCAAACTGTGGGAAGACTTGTTGTCATTGTATATATTTATCACACATGACGAAGAAACTAAAACAATAGAGTTTGTATTTAGTAAATACAAGGAATGGGTAAATTCTTTTCTTGATCTCGGTTCTATGCGTCAAGGGTACCAGAATATTATACACTACTTACAGTGTTTAGTCTACCATATTCCATATGTTGTTGGTAACATAATTTTTAGATTATCAATTAATGGCTAAAGCAGTTGCTAAATCAGCCAGTAGAACATTGGGTTTGTTAATTGTAAAAAGCAAAATACGTGGCGGTTTCCAGCACAATATATTTTCAAAGTTGTATGATACCATGGTTTGGTCAGTTATAAACAATGGATCCTGCATTTGGGGAACTCGAGACTTCTCGTGCATTAATGCTGTTCAAAACAGGGCTATGAGATTTTTCATGGGAGTTGGTAAATACACACCAAATGATGCTATAGCTGGTGATATGGGCTGGAAACCGGCATATATAAATACAATGGTCAAATGTACTTAGACACTGCGCAAGATGTTCAATTATGGAACATGATAGAATAAATTTTAATGGTCAATCAAAAAGGCCAATGGAAGAATTAAGAATTGGAGCTATAGAATCTGTGAAATGTTAAAAGCTCAAAACTTAGAAGCATATTGTGATTTTGAGAATAATATTATTACTAAGCATACTATTTTGCAAATTGAACAATTAATGTTTGATAAGTATAAATTAGATTGGAAAAATAGAGTCTCTGCATATAGTCAAGGTAACAAATTAAGGACATATAAATTGCTTAAACATGATTTTTGTACTGAACCTTATTTAGAATATAAGATACCACTAAAATATAGAAGTGCATATGCAAAATTTAGATGTGAGGTAGATACGAAAGAAAAGCAGTTCATGAAAGAACTTGTTTATATTGTATTAACTGTGTAGAGGATGAGTTTCATGTTTTAATGCAGTGCCCGTTATATGCAGATCTTAGACAAAAAATGTCAAATGATGTTTTACATTTTAATGCAAATTTTAGCTTTTTATCAGATGCAGATAAATTTATATCTTTATTTAGTAACGAAAACGTTTTTAATATTGCAGTCAAAACCTGCTATAATATTTTAATTAGGAGAAATAGTTTTTTATACCATTAATTATTGTGTAAATATAATACTATATAGTTTTAAAATGTTATATTTATAGAATATAAGTCTCGCATAAATCTTTTAAGATTGGTTAACCTCTTGTTATGACCTGTCTGTATATATTGTAAATAGTGTACATATTTTCATATCTCAATACCTGTATGTATTATGGTTTAAGAGAAATAAAGAATCTGAATCAATATGATTTGTGATAATGAACGAATATTTTATTATGTAAATACTTGTTTGTAATTGTATGTGGTGAGACTATAATAAAAAAAAATGAATCTTTGAATTGTTACATATGGAAAACTGGTTAATTATAGCGGGCAAGGGGTTGAAAAAATCAATGACGATATTAAAAAAATCCATGAACAAACAAATATGATGCTACAATTGACGCATTAAAAATGAGAAAAAGAATAGAATATCTCAAAACAGATGGTTGTGAACGAATAAAACGTGATTATCATAAAAAATCTGAAAGATATTGAGATGATGAAATTTATCATCAGAGATCGGCTAACAAAAGCCGAATTATGGAAGAAATGAAAAATGTTGCAGAAACATATAAAATATGTGAAAGTTCTGAAACGCATACTAGTCAAAATATTTGTTGTATCTCTGTTGCTGAAATTAAACTAAAATTAGCAAATCTTGGTGTTAAAACAAAACTAAGAAATAAAGACAAACTGATCGATCTACTATCAAGAACACAGCAGTAATATCACTATTTTGTATGTTTTTGCATACCAGTAAACAGGTTTATAGAAAACAAATAAATTATTTTTAATCCTTCAACGGTCGAATTATTAAATGAAATTAATTGATTTATAAGTTACGGTCTTGTTTTATGTCATAAATTGTGTATTATATTGATATCCATGTGTTTTATTGAAATAAATATTAATAAAATATTACCCGTTTTGCTTTTAAAATTGGCAAATAATTTGACTTTCGTAAGGCAATCATTTTTCAACGAACTTGATATTATAACAAAATTATTTGAATGTCAATTTTATGTTCAGTTCTAAATACGTACATTGTAATCAGTCACAATTTTTAAATAACTATTGTTCAATAAAAAGTGGTTGTTTTAGGAATGTCAAAATGTTTTGACAACAGCAATGAAATACTGTGATTACAGATGTCATTCCTCGAGGCTAATTTCTATTTGATTCATAAATGATCTGACGAAAGAATTAATTATTTATCTGTATAACCAGTTGTACAATAATACCCCCAGCAACGCTATTGTAAATGCGGCCTCTGATATCACATACAGGCCGGTGTACTGAATATATGAACTTTAACCTTTTACTGCTTTAGGCTTAAAAACGTGTTAAACATATTTTGGAATTTCGGGTATCGAACCACTGTTGGGCTTTTCAAGTCTACTTTGACTTTCAAAACTTCCATCTAACCACTCGGCTACGGGGACCACGCTACTATACGCTATAATTAGTATATATGACTCTTGATAGTAAGCTTTGTTCAAAAAAAATATCAACAATTTGTTTAAAAAAGCAATATACAAGACACGATACAAGTATTTCAGATCTGGCATAATTTATATTCAGAACTGACGAGTATGTGAACTTTTAAAATGTATTCTCGCATTACAAAAACAACTAACGAACCGACCGCAAGTAATAAAGGACGAAGTCCTTATAACGGTAGGCTGTCAGATTTTTCCTTCTATATTGATAGCCAAATATCTGTTCACCGGAAGTTTGAAAAATAGATCAATTGATAATTTAGAAACGCAAAAGAAATATATTTCAATGAAAAATTCCCAATTCTTTAATTATTTACTCTATGCAAAATCGAAATAAACTTGAAATAAAATTCTAATAAAAAAATCTCTTTCTACGAAACTCCCGACGGAAAAGCGGTGTACAGTAGGTAAAATGAACGGAACAGCTATAACAAATCGACTACACAATTCATTCAAAATAAAAGATAATAACGTGTACAGATCATCGTATTATTGAAATTTTAGGAGTTCGTCCTTCAAACAGGTTGCCCGTCTCATATTAACAAATCATACAGACCACAGGTGAACATTTGGGAACTTGAAAGGCCTTGAAATATCTAAATATATACGATTCTTTTCACTTGAAAGACCTTGAAATATCTAAATATAAACGAGAATCGAAAGGACGTTGACCGATGAAAATTTGTCGTTTTATTTTTGTTAATTGTTGTCTTATTTGGCTTTCTAAACATTAAAAGTGTAAAAATATATGCCATACCATTTATTTTTTCAACAACACTATAATTGTGTTGCGCATGCCTGAAAGAACGGAGGCAATTTTGAACAACAGAGCAAAAAATCTTCAAAATAATTGATAAACCATCAACTTTAGAACAGGAAATATCAAATAGTGACAATGTAATGAAAGGCTGCTCTAAGGACACAAAATTGGAATCGTAAATGCGTCAAATCTGACTTTTATTACATCATACACCCGAGTCAACTGATACTCGCCTCTATATCTACTTCCGGTATAAACAAAAACAATATCGATCAGCTTGTTGTTTCGACAATTTAGAATCATGATGCTCTACCGGCCTCTAGTGGTAATTAATTACTATCATCTTATATATTTACAAAGAGAAAACATATATTGTGTCGACCAAAAACCTCATCAATCAAATAACTTTCAATTCCTCACAATATAAACAAACTCGTGTTTTACTCAACATCAACTTTGCCAAAGAACTTGAACTGGACAAGTACTTGATGTATTTTATCATCTCAAACACAGTAGAAGATGTCCCTTATCTATCCCAGTGGACCTCAAGCAAAGGCATCACAGAATTATTATTATTATGATAATCAGTGGCGATATATCTGTCAACCCAAGCCCTGCCAAACATCCATGTGGGATATGCCAAAGACCAGTCGCAAAAACACACCAAGCCCTACAATGCGATGTTTGTTACTACTGGTGGCACATAAAATGTGCAAACATTTCGCCCGCGACATATACAGACATGTGTGGATCAGATGACCCATGGGTATGCAACGAATGTAATTCTTTCAGATTCTCAGAATCATTTTTCGATAAATCGATATGTGTTGACATAGATTCTGACAACAAAAATCAAAATGAAAATGTAGATGATATCTTTAACGAACTTAAAGATATAAAGAACAAGCACCCAAATAAATGTATATGTTCATACATTAATATTAATAGTTTTAGAAACAAGTTTGGTTTTTATTAAAGATTTGCTAATATCCAACACCTGTGATATGCTTACCATTGCAGAAACGAAGTTAGACGAATCTCAGTTTCAGATAGAGAACTTCCATCTGTGGAGAGCCGACAGGACAGCTAACGGCGGTGGGTTATTAACTTATATTAAATCAGACTTACCAAGTGACAGAAAACACAAACTTGAATGTAAAATTATAGAATCCATATTCACAGAAATAGTCGTAAACAATGAAAAATGGATCATTTGGGGACTTTATAGACCCCCCTCCATGAGTGATAAAGAATTTAGTAATGATTTTATACAAACCTTTGACCAGCTATCAGGGAAATATGACAATAATCTTATACTTGGTGATTTAAACTATAATATGTTGTTAGATAATAGTAAAAGTACACCTTTAAATAATGTATGCGATATTTATGATTTCTCAAATTTGATCAAAAAAGCAACATGTTTTACAAAAGATGCTTTACCAACACTTATAGATGTGATTTTGACTAATAAACCAAATAAATGTCAGAATGCCACAAATTTTAACTGCGGTTTGAGTGATTATCATAATTTGATATCTGTACAATTAAAGGGTGAAATACCAAAACTTAAAAAAGATTATGTTATATACAGAAGTTTCAAAAATTTTGACCATGAGAAATTCTTACAAGAACTACAATCTGAACAACTAGATGTAATAACAGAACACTCTAATGTTGAGACAGCTTATCACAATTTTTAAACAACTTTCATAAAGGTAGTCGACAAAAATATACCACTGAAAAAAAGAAGATATATTACACATCCTGCACCATTTATGAATAAAGGTTTGCGACAGGAAATTTACAAAAAGCTTACGCTACACAATAAAATTTTTAAAGCAAAAAACAAACACAAACTGGGAAGCTTATAGAAAGCAGAGAAATTTTGTAAATAAACTGAAAAAAAAATCTGTTCAGAAATATTTCTATGAAAGATGTGACTTCTGGCCAACTATAAAGCCTTTTTTTTATCTAGCAAAGGAGTAAAAACAAACAACTTTATTACCTTAAGTGAGAACAATGACATTGTTTATGACCCCAAAAAAGTATCAGAGATTTTTAACGATCTTTTCATAAATGTAGCCTAAAATATTGGAAATCCGAATACAGTTATTGATGAGAACCATCCAAGTATACCCGCTATAAAGACAAACAAACCTAATACAAATACAGACACTTTAACATTCAAACATGTCACATCAACTTTTGTCGATAAACAGATAAACAAATTGAATATAAAAAAAACAACTGGTTTCGATGGTATTTCTGCTAAAATGATTAAACTTCGAAAGCCTGTTGTTACAGGTCCAATTACATCTTTAATTAATAAATCAATAGAAACATCCATTTTTCCAGACCAATTAAAAGTTGCACAAGTCAAATCTTTATTCAAGAACAAAAATGATCAGCTAGACAAAACAAAATATCGTCCAGCAAGTGTTCTTCCAGCAATTTCAAAATTGTTTGAGCGAACAATTTTTGATCAGCTCTCTTCTTTCTTTGAAAACCATTTTCATCCCTTTTTGTCAGCTTTTCGTTCCGGACATGGGTGTCAAACAGCCCTTTTAAAAAGTATTGAAGACTGGAAGAAGGCCCTAGATGACAATAAATTTGTGGCCGCCCTACTGATGTACCTATAAAAGGCTTTTGATTGTTTGCCTCACAATTTATTGCTATTAAAATTGAAAACTTATGGTTTGTCTGATAGTGCACTTAATCTTTTATTTAGTTACCTTCATCAAAGAAAACAGTGTATTAAGGTTGAAAATGTGTGCAGTAATTTTAAATATATGTATAAAGGTGTTCCGCAGGGATCTATTTTAGGACCTGTATTATTTAATTTTTTATAAATTATATTTTTTATGTTGTAAATAATAGTACAATTTATAATTATGCTGATGATAGCACTCTGTCCTATGCTGACTATGATATCAAAAATGTTGTTCAAAATTTGGTGAGTGATACTTTAAAGATGCTGGATTGGTTTGATTATAATCTTATGAAAGCCAATCCAGACAAGTTTCAAGCTTTGGCAATCGACAAAAAATCTTTCGACCATAAAATAGTTTTTGAATTAAAAAGAAATAGGATAAAGTGTGAAAATGATGCTAAATTATTAGGAGTAACAATAGACTATGAACTTAAATTTGACAAACACATTTCAGATATATGTAAAAAAGCCTCTCGCTAACTAAATGTATTAAAGCGCATTGGAAAATATCTAAACAAACTTGGCAGATTAACTATTTATTATTCTTTTATTTTATCAAACCTGAATTATTTTCAGATCACCTGGCATTTTTGTAGTGAAAAAAATACTTTAAAAATGGAAAAAATACAGGAACGATCCCTACGCTTTGTTTATAATAATTACACAATTAACTATGAAGAACTACTACATTTGTCAAAGTTATCATCACTAAAGGTGCGTAGACTAAGATCAATTGCACTGGAAACATTTAAAACTAGTATTACTGTGAGCACAGCTCTCTAAGATATACCCCCCACTCCCCAACCTATTTCCATAACCAAAACATTACTGATTGTTCCCACCAAAAATGAAAGGGACCATCCTCTCTTCACCGGTAAGCTGCTGATAAAATTTCAAAACATTCTGAGAAACACTACGCATGTTATCATACGACATAGTGTAAACATCCTATTTTTCGTCATATCAAGTCCAATAACTCTGGAACGGCAAAAGTGAAAATCGTCAAAAATGAAAGGGGTCCTCCTCTCTTCACCAGTAAACAGCTGATAACATTTTAAAAGATTCTCAGAAACACAACTCAAGTTATCGTACGACATAAGATTTGTCTACAGAGGACGGACAGACGGACGGACGGACGGACGGAAATGGTGAAACCAGTATACCCCCCTACAACTTTGTTGTGGAGGTATAATTATTAATAAGAACTGTCCATCATATTTGTATGATCTAATAAATATTAGGAAACATCAATATTCTTTCAGATACAGTACCACAAGTGAATTACCCCGGGTCATAACTATTAGGTACGGTATTAACTCTTTTCGTTATACAGCTTCAAAACTATGGAATGAATTGCCAGAACATTTTCGAAATGAAACAAATTTTAATCAATTTTCAAAATTAATCAGTACATGGACTGGCAATTCATGCCGTTGCAATGCATGCAAATAGCTTTGCTCTGTAGTGCTATAGTTTCAAGCTTTTAGTATTGCTATTTTTAAATTAGTGCTTGTAATGTATAAATTGTTTGTGCTTAATTATCTTTGTCGCTTGTGTTTTATAATAATATGTGCTTCATATGCAATGCCTTATGTTTTTATTTATTAGTAAGTATGCATGATATATATGTGCTATAATATTTAATGTTGTAATGTCTTATGATTGTATGCCTTATATGTGCCTTGCTGTATTATATGTCGGTCAAAAGCCCACTAGGGCTTGTGTTGTATTGTTATTTAAATATGCCGACTATAAATAAAACTTATCTTATCTTATCTTATCTTATCTTATGTCATGCATGTTTTCTGTTACTATTTTATGTTTGTTTGATAGACGATTTAAAAGCTCAATAGAGCTTGTGTTATTTGTATTGCTATGTATCGTTTTTAAATAAAGCTTTTGAACATTGTACAAGTTAGATACATTATTATTGAAACAAAAGAATTTGCCCGTATTGGATATACCGGGTATCTTTTTCCGCATTCGTACTCAGGTGACAACCTTGGTGCTACGCACCTCGGCCTTCACCCGAGTACTCATGCGGAAAAAGAAACTCGTTGTATCCAATACGGGCCGCTTCTTTTGTTTCAATTGTACTGTATCCTATACGTAAAATTATTTAGTCATTTCACATGGTAAGGAAGGATAACTCCTACTGTCTTCATGTGAGGAATATTTCTGGGGATGGTTATTTTTGACAATAGTTGAATGCCATACATTGTCAGAAACCAAATTTCTTGACATGTAATCAGTGTAATTATGTAATAAATTAGATGTGAGTTTTCAAAAATAAGGGTAATAACAAAATTACCGAACTCCGAACAATCTTACAAAGGGAAAGACAAAACTCATAATTATATAAACAGACAAAATCAGTCAACAACCGGAAAACTGTGAAAACCGTAATGACCCTGACTTGGTACAGGCATTTCGAAAGAAATGGTGGGTTGAATCAGATTTTAAAGCGACAAACCTCCCTCTCTCATTACGGTTCAAAGTCTCCGGCTGTCACTATAACAATATTTAAATACAGGAACCAAATAGGTAAAATAGTTGTCAAAACAGTACCATATTCAGTGAATGTAAATGTCAAAAACACTTTTACGTCACACATTGATTAAAAAATATTTTTGACATTTTTTTTTACTTCTTTATCTTTATACATTTTCACTATATAAAAATGCATCGCTTATAATCGTTTCTGCAGAGCGATGTAATTTTATTTTTATAATTGTTTTGTTTTATGCCAGTACACAAACATTTATCAGTAAACATGTCATTTTCACAGATTCCTAGTTATAGGTATCCATGGGAATATATTATAAAACGCTTGCAAAGCAGTTGGGACCAGCAGATGTATAACAAATGGCACGAAATACATTCCCTATGTGGTAAGACTCCTTGTTCTTATGGTCAAAATCGGAAAGAGCAAGTAGTCTTGACCAGATGTCGTATTGGTCATGGTAGAATTACTCATAGCTATTTGTTAAATAATGAGGAGCCACCGCAATGTATTCCGTATGATTCCAATTATTCATTGAAGCATGTTTTAACCGACTGCGTAGATGTTGCTGACATTCGTCACACATTCTACAATGTCAACAATTTATATGATTGCTTTTCAAATATCGCAGGCGACACTATTTTTAAATTAATATATATACAAAAATATAGTTAGATAACATTACATTCTAAATATATTAGTTTAACCGTTTAATGTTTCTATTATTTGTACATATAATCCGATTGCTTTATAGACAAGTATGTTTTATTTCTATGGGTTCTGTAGGTGTCTTAGGTTAATATAAATTTGTTAACGCCATGATATAGCTGAAGCTAAAGGATACTGTTATTCTTGTGCACTAAAGTATATTGTTACTCTTGTGTACTAAAGTATACTGTTACTCTTGTTCATTAAAGTATACTGTTACTCTTGTGTACTAAAGTATACTGTTACTCTTGTTCACTAAAGTATACTGTTACTCTTGTTCACTAAAGTATACTGTTACTCTTGTGTACTAAAGTATACTGTTACTCTTGTTCACTAAAGTATACTGTTACTCTTGTGTACTAAAGTATACTGTTACTCTTGTTCACTAAAGTATACTGTTACTCTTGTTCACTAAAGTATACTGTTACTCTTGTGTACTAAAGTATACTGTTACTCTTGTTCATTAAAGTATACTGTTACTCTTGTGCACTAAAGTATACTGTTACTCTTGTTCACTAAAGTATACTGTTACTCTTGTGTACTAAAGTATACTGTTACTCTTGTTCACTAAAGTATACTGTTACTCTTGTTCACTAAAGTATACTGTTACTCTTGTGCATTAAAGTATACTGCTACTCTTGTTCACTAAAGTATACTGCTACTCTTGTTCACTAAAGTATACTGTTACTCTTGTTCACTAAAGTATACTGTTACTCTTGTTCACTAAAGTATACTGTTACTCTTGTGCACTAAAGTATACTGTTACTCTTGTTCACTAAAGTATACTGTTACTCTTGTGCACTAAAGTATACTGTTACTCTTGTTCACTAAAGTATACTGTTACTCTTGTGCACTAAAGTATACTGTTACTCTTGTGCACTAAAGTATACTGTTACTCTTGTTCACTAAAGTATACTGTTACTCTTGTGCACTAAAGTATACTGTTACTTTTGTTCACTAAAGTATACTGTTACTCTTGTGTACTAAAGTATACTGTTACTCTTGTGTACTAAAGTATACTGTTACTCTTGTTCACTAAAGTATACTGTTACTCTTGTTCACTAAAGTATACTGTTACTCTTGTGTACTAAAGTATACTGTTACTCTTGTTCACTAAAGTATACTGTTACTCTTGTTCACTTAAGTATACTGTTACTCTTGTGTACTAAAGTATACTGTTACTCTTGTTCACTAAAGTATACTGTTACTCTTGTTCACTAAAGTATACTGTTACTCTTGTTCACTAAAGTATACTGTTACTCTTGTGCACTAAAGTATACTGCTACTCTTGTTCATTAAAGTATACTGTTACTCTTGTGTACTAAAGTATACTGTTACTCTTGTGTACTAAAGTATACTGTTACTCTTGTGTACTAAAGTATACTGTTACTCTTGTTCACTAAAGTATACTGTTACTCTTGTTCACTAAAGTATACTGTTACTCTTGTTCACTAAAGTATACTGTTACTCTTGTTCACTAATGTATACTGTTACTCTTGTGTACTAAAGTATACTGTTACTCTTGTGTACTAAAGTATACTGTTACTCTTGTTCACTAAAGTATACTGTTACTCTTGTTCACTAAAGTATACTGTTACTCTTGTGTACTAAAGTATACTGTTATTCTTGTTCACTAAAGTATACTGTTACTCTTGTGCACTAAAGTATACTGCTACTCTTGTGTACTAAAGTATACTGCTACTCTTGTTCATTAAAGTATACTGTTACTCTTGTTCACTAAAGTATACTGTTACTCTTGTGTACTAAAGTATACTGTTATTCTTGTGTACTAAAGTATACTGTTACTCTTGTTCACTAAAGTATACTGCTACTCTTGTTCATTAAAGTATACTGTTACTCTTGTTCACTAAAGTATACTGTTACTCTTGTGTACTAAAGTATACTGTTACTCTTGTGTACTAAAGTATACTGTTACTCTTGTTCACTAAAGTATACTGCTACTCTTGTTCATTAAAGTATACTGTTACTCTTGTTCACTAAAGTATACTGTTACTCTTGTGTACTAAAGTATACTGTTACTCTTGTGTACTAAAGTATACTGTTACTCTTGTGTACTAAAGTATACTGTTACTCTTGTGTACTAAAGTATACTGTTACTCTTGTGCACTAAAGTATACTGCTACTCTTGTGTACTAAAGTATACTGCTACTCTTGTTCATTAAAGTATACTGTTACTCTTGTTCACTAAAGTATACTGTTACTCTTGTGTACTAAAGTATACTGTTACTCTTGTGTACTAAAGTATACTGTTACTCTTGTTCACTAAAGTATACTGTTACTCTTGTTCACTAAAGTATACTGTTACTCTTGTGTACTAAAGTATACTGTTATTCTTGTTCACTAAAGTATACTGTTACTCTTGTGCACTAAAGTATACTGCTACTCTTGTGTACTAAAGTATACTGCTACTCTTGTTCATTAAAGTATACTGTTACTCTTGTTCACTAAAGTATACTGCTACTCTTGTTCACTAAAGTATACTGTTACTCTTGTTCACTAAAGTATACTGCTACTCTTGTGTACTAAAGTATACTGTTACTCTTGTTCACTAAAGTATACTGTTACTCTTGTTCACTAAAGTATACTGTTACTCTTGTTCACTAAAGTATACTGTTACTCTTGTGTACTAAAGTATACTGTTATTCTTGTTCACTAAAGTATACTGTTACTCTTGTTCACTAAAGTATACTGTTACTCTTGTGTACTAAAGTATACTGTTACTCTTGTGCACTAAAGTATACTGTTACTCTTGTTCACTAAAGTATACTGTTACTCTTGTTCACTAAAGTATACTGTTACTCTTGTGTACTAAAGTATACTGTTATTCTTGTTCACTAAAGTATACTGTTACTCTTGTTCACTAAAGTATACTGTTACTCTTGTGCACTAAAGTATACTGTTACTCTTGTTCACTAAAGTATACTGTTACTCTTGTGTACTAAAGTATACTGTTACTCTTGTTCACTAAAGTATACTGTTACTCTTGTGCACTAAAGTATACTGTTACTCTTGTTCACTAAAGTATACTGTTACTCTTGTTCACTAAAGTATACTGTTACTCTTGTTCATTAAAGTATACTGTTACTCTTGTGTACTAAAGTATACTGTTACTCTTGTGCACTAAAGTATACTGCTACTCTTGTTCATTAAAGTATACTGTTACTCTTGTGTACTAAAGTATACTGTTACTCTTGTGTACTAAAGTATACTGTTACTCTTGTTCACTAAAGTATACTGTTACTCTTGTTCACTAAAGTATACTGTTACTCTTGTTCACTAAAGTATACTGCTACTCTTGTTCATTAAAGTATACTGTTACTCTTGTGTACTAAAGTATACTGTTACTCTTGTGTACTAAAGTATACTGTTACTCTTGTTCACTAAAGTATACTGTTACTCTTGTGCACTAAAGTATACTGTTACTCTTGTGCACTAAAGTATACTGTTACTCTTGTGTACTAAAGTATACTGTTACTCTTGTTCACTAAAGTATACTGCTACTCTTGTGCATTAAAGTATAATGTTACTCTTGTGTACTAAAGTATACTGTTACTCTTGTGTACTAAAGTATACTGTTACTCTTGTTCACTAAAGTATACTGTTACTCTTGTGCACTAAAGTATACTGTTACTCTTGTTCACTAAAGTATACTGTTACTCTTGTGTACTAAAGTATACTGTTACTCTTGTGCACTAAAGTATACTGCTACTCTTGTGTACTAAAGTATACTGTTACTCTTGTTCACTAAAGTATACTGTTACTCTTGTGCACTAAAGTATACTGTTACTCTTGTGTACTAAAGTATACTGTTACTCTTGTGCACTAAAGTATACTGTTACTCTTGTTCATTAAAGTATACTGTTACTCTTGTGTACTAAAGTATACTGTTACTCTTGTTCACTAAAGTATACTGTTACTCTTGTTCACTAAAGTATACTGTTACTCTTGTTCATTAAAGTATACTGTTACTCTTGTGTACTAAAGTATACTGTTACTCTTGTTCACTAAAGTATACTGCTACTCTTGTGCACTAAAGTATACTGTTACTCTTGTGTACTAAAGTATACTGTTACTCTTGTGTACTAAAGTATACTGTTACTCTTGTGCACTAAAGTATACTGTTACTCTTGTGTACTAAAGTATACTGCTACTCTTGTGTACTAAAGTATACTGTTACTCTTGTGCACTAAAGTATACTGTTACTCTTGTGTACTAAAGTATACTGTTACTCTTGTGCACTAAAGTATACTGCTACTCTTGTGTACTAAAGTATACTGTTACTCTTGTGCACTAAAGTATACTGTTACTCTTGTGTACTAAAGTATACTGTTACTCTTGTGTACTAAAGTATACTGTTACTCTTGTGCACTAAAGTATACTGTTACTCTTGTGTACTAAAGTATACTGTTACTCTTGTGCACTAAAGTATACTGTTACTCTTGTGCACTAAAGTATACTGTTACTCTTGTGTACTAAAGTATACTGTTACTCTTGTGTACTAAAGTATACTGTTACTCTTGTTCACTAAAGTATACTGCTACTCTTGTGTACTAAAGTATACTGTTACTCTTGTGCACTAAAGTATACTGTTACTCTTGTTCACTAAAGTATACTGTTACTCTTGTTCACTAAAGTATACTGTTACTCTTGTTCACTAAAGTATACTGTTACTCTTGTGTACTAAAGTATACTGTTACTCTTGTTCACTAAAGTATACTGCTACTCTTGTGTACTAAAGTATACTGTTACTCTTGTTCACTAAAGTATACTGTTACTCTTGTTCATTAAAGTATACTGTTACTCTTGTTCACTAAAGTATACTGTTACTCTTGTTCACTAAAGTATACTGCTACTCTTGTGTACTAAAGTATACTGTTACTCTTGTGCACTAAAGTATACTGTTACTCTTGTTCATTAAAGTATACTGTTACTCTTGTGTACTAAAGTATACTGTTACTCTTGTGTACTAAAGTATACTGTTACTCTTGTTCACTAAAGTATACTGTTACTCTTGTGCACTAAAGTATACTGTTACTCTTGTGCACTAAAGTATACTGTTACTCTTGTTCACTAAAGTATACTGTTACTCTTGTGTACTAAAGTATACTGTTACTCTTGTTCACTAAAGTATACTGTTACTCTTGTGCACTAAAGTATACTGTTACTCTTGTGTACTAAAGTATACTGTTACTCTTGTGTACTAAAGTATACTGTTACTCTTGTGCACTAAAGTATACTGTTACTCTTGTGTACTAAAGTATACTGTTACTCTTGTGTACTAAAGTATACTGTTACTCTTGTTCATTAAAGTATACTGTTACTCTTGTTCATTAAAGTATACTGTTACTCTTGTGTACTAAAGTATACTGTTACTCTTGTGTACTAAAGTATACTGTTACTCTTGTTCACTAAAGTATACTGTTACTCTTGTGCACTAAAGTATACTGTTACTCTTGTTCACTAAAGTATACTGTTACTCTTGTGCACTAAAGTATACTGTTACTCTTGTGTACTAAAGTATACTGTTACTCTTGTGTACTAAAGTATACTGTTACTCTTGTGCACTAAAGTATACTGTTACTCTTGTGTACTAAAGTATACTGTTACTCTTGTGTACTAAAGTATACTGTTACTCTTGTGCACTAAAGTATACTGTTACTCTTGTGCACTAAAGTATACTGTTACTCTTGTTCACTAAAGTATACTGTTACTCTTGTGCACTAAAGTATACTGTTACTCTTGTGTACTAAAGTATACTGTTACTCTTGTGTACTAAAGTATACTGTTACTCTTGTGCACTAAAGTATACTGTTACTCTTGTGCACTAAAGTATACTGTTACTCTTGTTCACTAAAGTATACTGTTACTCTTGTGTACTAAAAGTATACTGTTACTCTTGTGTACTAAAGTATACTGTTACTCTTGTGCACTAAAGTATACTGTTACTCTTGTGCACTAAAGTATACTGTTACTCTTGTGCACTAAAGTATACTGTTACTCTTGTTCACTAAAGTATACTGTTACTCTTGTGTACTAAAGTATACTGTTACTCTTGTTACTAAAGTATACTGTTACTCTTGTGCACTAAAGTATACTGTTACTCTTGTGTACTAAAGTATACTGTTACTCTTGTGTACTAAAGTATACTGTTACTCTTGTGTACTAAAGTATACTGTTACTCTTGTGCACTAAAGTATACTGTTACTCTTGTGTACTAAAGTATACTGTTACTCTTGTGCACTAAAGTATACTGTTACTCTTGTGCACTAAAGTATACTGTTACTCTTGTGCACTAAAGTATACTGTTACTCTTGTGTACTAAAGTATACTGTTACTCTTGTGCACTAAAGTATACTGTTACTCTTGTGCACTAAAGTATACTGTTACTCTTGTGCACTAAAGTATACTGTTACTCTTGTTCACTAAAGTATACTGTTACTCTTGTTCACTAAAGTATACTGTTACTCTTGTGTACTAAAGTATACTGTTACTCTTGTTCATTAAAGTATACTGTTACTCTTGTTCACTAAAGTATACTGTTACTCTTGTGCACTAAAGTATACTGTTACTCTTGTGTACTAAAGTATACTGTTACTCTTGTGTACTAAAGTATACTGTTACTCTTGTGTACTAAAGTATACTGTTACTCTTGTGCACTAAAGTATACTGTTACTCTTGTACAAAGTATACTGTTACTCTTGTTCACTAAAGTATACTGTTACTCTTGTTCACTAAAGTATACTGTTACTCTTGTTCACTAAAGTATACTGTTACTCTTGTGCACTAAAGTATACTGTTACTCTTGTTCACTAAAGTATACTGTTACTCTTGTGTACTAAAGTATACTGTTACTCTTGTGTACTAAAGTATACTGTTACTCTTGTGCACTAAAGTATACTGTTACTCTTGTGTACTAAAGTATACTGTTACTCTTGTGTACTAAAGTATACTGTTACTCTTGTGCACTAAAGTATACTGTTACTCTTGTTCACTAAAGTATACTGTTACTCTTGTGTACTAAAGTATACTGTTACTCTTGTTCACTAAAGTATACTGTTAACTCTTGTGCACTAAAGTATACTGTTACTCTTGTGCACTAAAGTATACTGCTACTCTTGTGCACTAAAGTATACTGTTACTCTTGTTCACTAAAGTATCTGTTACTCTTGTTCACTAAAGTATACTGTTACTCTTGTGTACTAAAGTATACTGTTACTCTTGTTCACTAAAGTATACTGTTACTCTTGTGTCACTAAAGTAGATACTGGTTTACTCTTGTGCATTAAAGTATACTGCTACTCTTGTGTACTAAAGTA